>MDKH01072198.1:0-80896 GCA_005239495.1 Nicotiana undulata
ATTTCTTGTTAATGGTTGCAAACATTAACTTATGCCATACTTTTATCTTAGCTTGTAAAAGCGAGTTAGAAGTGGTAAGAGTAAATACCAAAGACTCGAGGCATTAAACCTCATTTAATAGAATCACTTAGGAATAAGTTGGTTTGATTTGGCAAGACGTGATTCAGATTTATTGCAACTCTTTTACACTTGGAAAATTCATAAAGAGGAAATACTATCGTAGTATTGGAAAATCTAGGATAGTTATCTTAAGAATCGTTTGCATATCAAGAACTTCCCATTAGAAATATATCATATTAATACCTACTTGCATTACACTCCATGAAAGGGGACACAACCTTGGTTAATTTACCCATATTAATTACAACCTAAATTAGTTTCCATTGTTACTACTCTTTCTTATAAATAGTAGACTATTAATCACCACCTTCTTGTTCACTAACGGAATAGAATTTCGATTAGAGTTAAGAACCACACTAACATAGTGATATTTTCACACCTATTCCCTGTGGGATTCGACCCCAACCTTGTTAGGTTATTATATTTGACTTCGACCGCTTTACACTATTTTAAAAGTGTAATTTGAGCGTATCAGTAGGGTCATGGGAAGGTGTTCAATTGATTCCAACATATGGGCTATCTCCTGCTTGAAGATTTGAAGTCATGTGTTTCATATGAGGTTATTCAGCGGAATGCATATATTATCATATTGGAGCATTTGAAGAAATTGGCCTAACTATCACTAGGATAAGTATGCACTCGACAACATCTTCAGAGTGTTTTATGACTAGTGTTGTGTAAGTTTATGAAGTATTCAACTAAAAAATAGTGCGGGGCCAGGTCAGCTCTTAATATACGTTATTGTGGATTACCGACGATGTGTTATATTCCTTTAGCTAAGTGGGGAAGTCTTCAATCGATGATCAGATTGCATGGTCATGCATTTGTATTAGTACCTAGGTTAGGATGTGTTTGTTGATTGGCTACAATTTGAGAAAGGGTTCATCGAGGATGATTCAAAGATGGGAGACGGTGGATGCATGGTGTAATATGCTTTACGGGTATATAGAGGTCTTGGTAAATATTCAGGTTTGATGCGCATTGTAGCTATATTTCTATCTAGGAGAATCAACAATGAAGAATTATGTGATTAATAACTAAAGTTAACTAAGAGTCTACATCTAATTGACTATGACAATCGCAACAAAAGTAAGCAAAGAAGATACTAATGAGAGAAAATAGGGGTTTATTGGATAGGTGAAAGATAATTGCCTGGATTTAACTCTAGTTAGTTTCCTATATTTCTCTAAACACTTCGGAATCCCGAACCACCCGTCCCCGCAAGTCATAAATCACAATAAGCCACTACGAGAAGTTTCATTTAAGGGAACGAGGTCCGATAACGCAAAACGACCGATCGGGTTGTTACAATTGTGTTGATTGTATTTGGCTTACCTAGTGGGTCGGGTTAGGTGCCATCACGACTTGACGAATTTTAGGTCGTGACAAGGTGGTATCGAAGCACTAGGTTCGTAGGTTCTACGAGTCACGAGAAAATGTCTAATAGACCCTTGCAGATTTGTATGATGACGTCCATACCTATATTCGAGAGGCTACAGGGTATTTAGAAAACTTCCCTTGCTTCTTTCCTTATCGTGCGACCTTATTTCAGTTTGAAACCCACGCTTTTATTCATCATATTTGCCCGTATGTGATGTTGAGCACCAAGTATCATTGTGCACCGACGACTTGCGATGTTGTGAATGGACTGCTAAGGGTTGTGGATGCTCGATTACCGCCACGACATGTTGCTCAATATTTGATGTTGATGTATTTGTAGGTCTTCCAGTTGTTCATTTGTGGGATTCATGGAGGATTAATTGGTTTTCTAGTTGCTGTGACCGTGGTAGTGTCATGGGAAGGTGTTCATTTGATTCCAGCATGTGGGCTATCTTCTGCTTGAAGATTTGAAGTCATGTGTTTCATATGAGGTTATTCAGTGGAATGCATATATTATCATATTGTAGCATTTGAAGAAATTGGCCTAACTATCACTAGGATGAGTATGCACTCGACAACGTCTTCAGAGTGTTTTATGACTAGTGTTGTGTATGTTTATGAAGTATTCAACTAAATAATAGTGCGGGGCCATGTCAGATCTTAATATACGTTATTGTGGATTACCGGCGATGTGTTCTATGCCTTTTTGCTATGTAGGGAAGTCTTCTATCGACGATCAAATTGCATGGTCATGTGTTTGTATTAGTTCCTGGGTTAGGATGTGTTTTTTGATTGGCTAGAATTTGAGAAAGGGTTCGTCGAGGATGATTTAAATCAAGGAGACGGTGGATGTATAGTGTAATATGCTTTACGGGTATATAGAGGTCTTGGTAAATAGTTAGGTTTGATGCTCATTGTAGCTATATTGCTATCTAGGAGAATCAACAATGAAGAATTATGTGATTAAGTGATTAACAACTAAAGTTAACTAAGAATCTACATCTAATTGACTATGATAATCGGAACAAAAGTAAGCAAAGAAGATACCAATGAGAGAAAATAGGGATTAATTGGATAGGTGAAAGATAATTGCCTGGATTTAACTCTAGTTAGTTTCCTATATTGCTCTAAACACTTCCGAATCCCGAACCACCTGTCCCCGCAAGTCATAAATCACAATAAGCCACTAAGACAAGTTTCATTTAGGGGAACGGGGTATGATAACGCAAAACGACCGATCGGGTTATTACAATTGTGCTGATTGTACTTGGCTTACCTAGTGGGTCGGGTTAGGTGCCATCACGACTTGACGAATTTTGGGTCGTAACAAGGTGGTATCGAAGCACTAGGTTCGTAGGTTCTATGAGTCACGAGCAAATGTCTAGTAGACGCTTGCATATCCGTATGATGACGTCCATACCTATATTCGAGAGGCTACAGGGTATTTAGAAAACTTCCCTTGCTTCTTTCCTTATGCGACCTTATTCAGTTTTAAACCCACGCTTTTATTCATCATATTTGCCGGTATGTGATGCTGAGCACCAAGTATCATTGTGCACCGATGACTTGCGATGTTGTGAATGGACTGCTAAGGGTTGTGGATGCTCGATTACCGCCACGACATGTTGCTCAGGATTTGATATTGATGTATTTGTAGGTCTTCATGTTGTTCATTTGTGGGATTCGTGGAGGATTAATCGGTTTTCTAGTTGCTGTGACTGTGGTAGGGTCATGGGAAGGTGTTCATTTGATTCCAGCATGTGGGCTATCTCCTGCTTGAAGATTTGAAGTCATGTGTTTCATATGAGGTTATTCAGTGGAATGCATATATTATCATATTGGAGCATTTGAAGAAATTGGCCTAACTATCACTAATGCACTCGATAACGTCTTCAGAGTGCTTTATGACTAGTGTTGTGTAAGTTTATTAAGTATTCAACTAAATAATAGTGCGGGGCCAGGTCAGGTCTTAATATACGTTATTGTGGATTACCGAAGATGTGTTTTATGCCTTCAGCTAAGTGGGGAAGTCTTCTATCGACGATCAGATTGCATGGTCATGCGTTTGTATTAGTTCCTGGGTTAGGATGTGTTTTTTGATTGGCTACAGTTTGAGAAAGGGTTCGTCGAGGATGATTCAAAGTAAGGAGACGGTGGATGCATGGTGTAATATGCTTTACGTGTATATAGAGGTCTTGGTAAATATTTAGGTTTGATGCGCATTGTAGCTATATTGCTATTTAGGAGAATCAACAGTGAAGAATTATGTGATTAAGTGATTGACAACTAAAGTTAACTAAGAATCTACATCTAATTTACTATGACAATCGCAACAAAAGTAAGCAAAGAAGATACCAATGAGAGAAAATAGGTTTAATTGGATAGGTGAAAGATAATTGCCTGGATTTAACTCTAGTTAATTCATTTCTAATGTTCAAGTGAGTCTCTCGAATTCACTCAATTATTAGTTCAAACGTTTAGTCGAAACTTCTCTCTCGATTAAGTCTCAACCTCACAATATGAACCAATTCAAGCTCAGTGAAGATATGCAAGAATTCGTAGTGGATTGGTCTTTAGGATAAGCTCTTTAGGTTATCCTCCTAACTAGATTTAGTCAACAATTCAACTATCCTGTTTCGATTACTAAGAAGAATTAATGAATCCAACCGACAAGATAATGCAAAGATATCACAAGTTATGCCTCTCTCGATTACATGAACAAGGCAATATAGATGAAATAATTAAATCACCCAAAACGATTCAATACATAAAAAATAGAGTTAATATCCACAAACTAATATCAATACACCAAATACGTCAATTCCTAAAGAGAACTACTCCACAGATATGGAATAATTCATCACAAATATAAAGAAAAACATAAACGATCCAAACTCCTGTCTTGAGTGAGGATTGAATGATGAATTCCTTGTGCATTCACTTATCCAACTCCTCCTTAGACTCCTTAGGTCTTATATGTGTAAAAAGTCCAAATAATAACTTTTTTCCATGTATATATACCAAGTAGGGTCAGGCCCAGACGAAAACACCTTCTCCTGTGCGAATTAGGAAAGATACTCTGTAAAAATTGCACAGGCGCACCACATAGTGGGGATATCCAGAGAGTTTTTTCTGACGGGCCGCAAGATTTTTACACCAGGTGCGGCACGCCACGTGCCAGCCCACGCACTGCAGTTGCACTATTTTCTTAGAGTCCGTTTTTTTCTTGACTTTCTCATATCCAGACGTGATGTTTGATCCCTGAACGCGATCCCTGTTTAATCCATTGGGCTTTTACTCAGAGTTCAAAAATCCAAACAACTAGAATTTGCTCCATAACATTTACAAAGATCGGAATCATCCTACAGGGCATAAAACACACAATTAGTGCAAAACACTAGCGATTAAAGATCAAACTCAATTAAAGTTCAATAAATTAGAGTGCAATAAGCGACTAAAACACGATATTATAGCCTACCATCAACACCCCACACTTAAAACATCGTTCATCCCCGAGAAGTCAAACTATACGGCATATAAACACCACCTTTTTAAACAACTCTCATAACTCATTACACCAAGAATTTTTTAAATAGATTAAGAACAATAACGTACATCATAGCCTCAAAATTTGACTCGAAAACACCTCGCATTGTTTATAACCCGCTCACTTACTTTAACACAAAGGTTAGCGACATTACCTTTCCTTCATGAATCAAGTGCCCTTAAAACAATAAAGAGTAGTTCCACGCACAATATATAATTAAGAACAATTACGAACTCAAGATAGAAAGAATTCGCTCACTCTCAGAAATAACATTCATATGCTACAAAAGATTAACCATAGGCTTGCCCGCAGTGTACTACTCAACTAGTTGGACTCATTCAGTCAAGGATCAATAGGACTTTAATTGGTTTTAATGTAGGCTGCGAGAGGAGTAGGATACATTTATATATAAGAGTGAAACTCCTCCCTAGGCACTTTAATATTGTAACGACCCGGCCAATCGTTTTGAGAGTTAGTGCCCCGATCCCCTAATAACATCTTCTCCCATGTCTATGTATGTTATTTGAACTCGTCGGAGCGTTGAGTGGTGAAATTCGGAGTGATTTTTGACACATAGTCCTTAGATGTGGATTTTAGCTTTTGAAATTAGGCCGTAAATAGATTTGTGTGAAGACGGATCCGAAATGGAATTTTGTCGACTCCGTTAGCTCCGTTGGGTGATTTTGAGGTTTGGAGCATGTTCAGAATGTGTTTTCGAGGTCGGTTGTAGATTTAGGCTTGAATTGGCGAAATTTAGAATTTTCTTCGATTTCGGCCGATAGGTGAAATTTTGATATCAGACTCGGAATGGGATTCCGAAAGTGACAGTAGGCTCGTAATGTCATTTATGACCTGTGTACAAAATGTGAGGTCATTCGGATGGGTTTAGACATGATCCGACATCGAATGTGGATTTTAGAAATTTCATAAGTTCTTAGGCTTGAATCTATGCATATTTGATGATTTTTACGTTATGAGATGTGTTTTTAAGTCTCGATCAAGTTTGAATGACGTATTAGGGTTCGTTGGTAATTTTTTTTTAGGTCCCGGGGGCCTCGGGTGTCTTTCGGGGGCCCAAACGGGCATATTTTGGTCTAAGTCTTTGCTGGTTTTTGCTGGTTTTACAGTAGCAGATGTGTGTTCACTACGATCGCGTGAGTAAGTCTGCGATTGCATAGTGTAAGGATGAGGTTTTCATGAATTCTGCTTCGTGATCGCACAACTCTAACCGTGATCGCATTGTTTTAATTAGTTAGTCTCCGCGATCGCACGCCTGGTATCGCGATCACATAGGGTATCTCAGGCCTGGGGGTGTTAGGATAATTGCTCTACGCGGTCGTGTGAAGCCAGCTGCGATCACATAGATGTGAGGGCAGAAGGTCCGCGATCGCAGACCATTAATTGTGATCGTGATAAAGGAATTTTAGGCGCGTGGTAGAATGCTCTTCGCGATCGCGACTATGTGTCCGCGATCGCATAGAAGAAATACCTGGGCAGAATAATAAAACCCCAATTCGAGGGTTTAAACCTATCTTCACCATTTTTGAATTTTAGAGCTTCGGGAGGGGCGATTTTTGAAGACTTTTGCACCTAGGTAACTTGGGTAAGTGATTTCTATCCATCTTAGATCAATTTCCATGATTCCAATCCTAATCTAACCTTTAATTTCAACAATTTTGGGTAGAAAATGGGGAAAATTGGATGAACTTCATAGACCGAATTATTGAGTTTTGATTGGGTGTTTGACATCCGAATTGGGAGATTCTTATATAGTTAGACTCGTGAGTGAATGAGTTTCCGGAAAATATACGATTCCGAGACGTGAGCCTGGGGGCTTTTTGGGCGAATTTTCTAATTTCGCGTATTAGCTTCGAACTTATTAGTTATTTTGTTTCCTTGAAGTGATATTTATATTATGAAATAGAATTGATTAGATTTGGGCCACCCAGAATTGGATACTCGTGGCAAGAGTGTGATATTAAGCTGATTAGCATAGTCAAGGTAAGTGGCTTGCCTAACTCTGTGTTGGGGACTACCCCTTAGGCATTTTATACTGATTTTGTTATGTGGACGCCGTGTACGTGAGGTGACGAGTGCGTACACGGGTGATTGCTGCTAAAATTCCTCTTTTCCTTCCATAACATAACTCATTTTCATTCCTATATCATTGTTTCCTGTCTTAACTAAGTAGTTAGCTTAAGAATAAGCATGCCTACCTGTCCTTACTTGAATTCCTCTTATTTGTTGCTATTTGCACCATGCTTAGGTAGTTTCACCTTATTCTTGACTGTTGCTTTCTTGAAATGTTTAATTAGCTGCACTCAACATGCTTCTGCATTTCATATTTAAATTGGGACTACAGACTATGATCTGGGAGCTTTCCCCCTGTACTACATTGCATATTTAAATTGGGACTACGGACTGAGATCCGGGAGCTTTCCCCCTAGACTGCATTGCATATTTAAATTGAGACTACGGACTGAGATCCATGAGCTTTCCCCCTGTTCTGCATAAAATATTTAAATTGGGACTACGGACTGAGATCCAAGAGTTTCCCCCCTATACTGCGTTGCATATTTACTGTTGATATATATGTCGTGTTGAGCTGAGGGCTCCCTTTTGCTATCCCTTTCAGCGTACCTTACTACTGTTTTTCTTTGAGTCTATTACCTATCTCTGCTTAGATTTTTAACTGTGTTATTTTTAAACATCCAGTAGAGCCTTAACCTGACCTCGTCACTACTTGACTGGGGTGAGGCTTGGCACTTACTGGGTACCGATTGTGGAGTACTCACACCCTTTCCTGTGCATGTTTTCCCCATGTGCAGATCCAGGTACCAGCACACATCATTGTGGCTTGGAGTATCTTAGTAGCTGCTCAGGAGACCGCGAGGTAATTCTGTCGCGTCCGCAGAATGTCATGAGTCCCCTTATACTCCAGTATAGATATAGGAGACATATAGATATATTTTCCTTATTCCTTTGTATAGAGCTACAATAGTACAAATCTTGTGATTTTTGTGACGTTCCGGGTTTTTGGGAAGTAAGAGTTGTAAATGCCGAGCGGCTAAGTTATATCTATATTCTTCTCCTTTTCTATTTTATTGTTTTGTTGTCTTATTTTCCGCATGTTTTAGGCTTACCTAGTCTTAGAGACTAGGTGCCGCCACAAGACCGTTCGGAGGGAAATTCGGGCCGTGACAAATACATGCATTTCATTGTCAAAACCCCACACTTAGGTCAAAGCATAACTCCACCTTAAATCAAAATCTATCAACCCCAACTTCTTTAAGCACAATTACAACAAGAGTTACTACTATCAAGGAACATTTTGCAAAATAATACATTTAATCTCTTTTTTTTATACTTTGTTTTTTTTTTCCCAATTGAATTCAAGTGGCTCTTATTTGTTTTACACATTGCACCTTTCTCCTTATTTCAATAGTTCCACTCAAAATCAAAACCAATCGCCGCACACTTCATATTTTACAAAGTTCATATCAAGCTCAAGTGCTCACGAGAGGTAAAAGGTTCATATAGATGGTCAATTCAAGCAAATGGGTAAGGCTCGTAATGTGATTGCCAAAGAAATATGATTACATGCTTAACGGGGTTAACTAGGATACATAACAATTGGGTGGGTAAAATTATATAACTAGCTCAACAAAGAAATTCCTATATCACTTCCAAGGCTGAATAAAACTACTATTTCACTTTACAAACACACAGGGCAAGTTCTAGACATCAGATGCAATGCACATAATACAATAAAACCTCACACACACATGGCACATAACTCACTCAAGATTAGATCATCAAGACACACTAGTCAAAGTAGTTAAGCAAAGTTAACATCATACAATTTAAGGTACTTATACAAGAGTCAAAAACTGAGACTAAGCGTCACAACTAAAGTACTCACTCTTCTTAAGGCATAATAATTACGAGAGACATTGTCTTTAAAAAACTCGTAGCACAGGAATTCCTACTCTCTACAAACAAAAACTAACTACACCCATTCAAACAAAACCATTGGAAAGGAACTGTGACATAAAGAAAAACCAAGGGGAAATTATTACACTAACTACAAAAGAAAATCTTTTTGTATTTTTTTCGACTTTAATCCCTCAAAAACATGTTGAATGATATCCATCGTCGGTAAAATCAAATGTTTTTTCAATTATTATGGGTTTTTAATATTTTCTATCTCTAACTTTTCAAAAAACAAGAATAACACACATATATATACAACATACAGTTATCCCCCTACCCCACACTTTAAGTTGTGACATGTCCCCATGACACACAATTAAAAAGCATAAGATAAAAGAAACTTCCCTGAATATCTAGTCAGGGTCTAAGTACAAGTTGGGCTCCATTCCACGCGCACAAACTAATGCACACATCCATGTAGACAACTTCTTGTCAACCTCCTTGGGATACACCCCACACTTATCTTTTACACTCGCATCACACTTCTCTTTTGAGCTCTTCACCTTCCACTCAAAACTTGCAGCTGGCTTCTCATTTTTCACCCCCGTTTCTACATTCATCTCAAATGTTACAGTCTCATCACCCACTCTAAGCATGATTTTTCTCGCGTGTATATCTAAAATTGCTCTACATGTTGTTAAGAATGGTCTTCCTAAGATGATAGGGACCACATTATTCTCCTCCATATTCACCCTATAAAGTCTATATGAGATATAAATTTATCTACCCGCACTAAAACATCTTCCACTATTCCTCCCGGTATCAGAGTTGTTTAATCAACATGCGACAAAGATATTGGTGTTGATCTTATCTCTTCAATCTCATTCTCCAACTTCTTGTAAATAGACAAAGTCATTAGATTAATTGAGGCACCAGAATCACATAAAGATTTATCAAATTTAATAGAGCGTAATGAGCAAGGTATAGTGAAACTCCCCGGATCTCCACACTTTTGTAGGAGTTTGTTTTGCAGGATTGCTCTGCATTGATTTGTGAGCTTGACTACTTATGTCTCCTCGATCTTCCTTTTATTTGTAAGGATTTCCTTCAAGAATTTTGCATATGTTGGCATTTGTGATTGGCAAATTCACATTAACTTGTTTCAGCATATCCTGAAATCTCTAAAATTGTTTGTCCAACTTTTCTCTATATAGCTTTTGGGGAAAAGGTAAAGCAGGCATGTGGTTGCTCTCTTCAGATTCATCCCTTCTTGAATTCACTTCCTTCTTATTTTTCTCATTTCCATTCTTCCATTTCTTCTTCTTATCAACTCCCTATTTCAGCAGCTCCTCACTTTCCTTTTTAGGTAGAACATCCTTTTGGTCTAGGGTAGGCTCTTTCAAAACTTGCTCGCTTCTCAAAGTTACAACATTTACCGTCTCCTTGGGGTTTCTTTTAGTATCAGATGACAAAGTACCTGGGATCTTTTCAGATAATATTGTTGCAATATGTCCCATTTGTCTCTCTAGATTTTGAAGACATGTACCTATTTCCTTGGTTGCTGCTCCATGTTCCCTTGTAGTTGCACTATGAATTTCAAGCTTCTCATCAGTTTTATGAATAAAGGCCTTCATGATATCTTCTATGTTACGCCCCGCAATATTACGTCGATATTATATCCTGCAGTATTAGATTAGGATGATGTTACACCTTGCAGTATTACATTACGATGATGTTACGCTTCGTAGTATTAAATTAGGACGATGCTGCACCCTGTACGTTAAATTTGTCGTAAGGTAATTGAAATTACTCCAAGAAAAAAGATTATTTGGAAATTATAAGGATTATTCTACTTCAAACAACTGATGAGTAAATTCGAGAAGGTGAGAGGGTAAGCAAATCGAAGGAAATGAATTTCGTCGAAATTTGGCATTTTGGGATAAAATACGATTCGAGCTATAATACCTGGTATTTATGGACTAGTGTCATACAAGGTACCACATGGACATAATAGTATGATGTAAAGGTGAGTTAAAAGTAAGTAGTATTTTAAGTAAGTTGAGACAATGTTTAATTATGCGGGTAATTGGTTAATTACCGGGTAACGGGACATTACCTAATTAATTGGGGATATTGTATACGGCTAAAATCGGAGAGACCGATTTTTTTATTTATTATGACATTTCATAGCCTATCTACGGAAGCCTCGAGGTACGACTGGAGGCCCATGCCCGAGTGTTCCCTATGTTCTACATTGGGGCAATGCAAATCGATGACAGTCGTGAACGAGCGGCACGTGGGCGAAGCTGATCATGTCTGCAATGATAGTACAAGTCCGTACCGTGACATTAACTAGTTGTACTAGCTGCGTATCTTTGTAATAAATGCTTATGTACTATGTTGGAAATTCCCCTCCCTATATAAAGGGGACCCTTATCATTTTTTGCACACACGATATTCAGTAAAAGGAACAAGAACATTCTCTGCTCTCTAACCCAAACATCTTTTGTCTTTTTTCTGATTTATTACTTATATTTATCGTATTTCATTGATTTTTGTTCATTTATTATCCATCATTGATCATAAATATCCTCCTTCGAGGCCAATAAAATTGTTGTAGCTTCATCGATTGCCCATCACTGACCCCGAGCCTCGACCTCGAGAACCTATCCCGGCCAGCTCGGAACCCCCGACTTGAGGCACTCTAGTTTGCCTATCTTCGATTTCATATCATTTTTACCTCATTTGTTTCACTCACACTTAGCATCTAATGATTAAAAACTAGCAATAAAATAAATAACATATTTTATAATCACATAATCAAATTTAATTGTAATTATCATTTTCAAGGTAAATAGATTGGCGCCCACCGTGGGGCTAAAAATAATAGTGATTGTTTTAGTGCTGGTTCACTTAAATGCAAGTTATTCTTCACCCTTTTTCTTGTCCAAGAATCTTTGATTTCAGGTCAAAATATCCAACTCAGTAAATGCACGCGAAAACAACAGTGATGAGGACCATGGAGAGAACAATGTAGCTATTCCAGGCGGTGGTGTACCACCACATAACCCTGAGGATGCACTAAACCCAAACCCAGTGGATGTAGGCTCACGCAACACCTAACACGTCGATATGAATTCCCGCACTGACAGGGATATACCTCGAAAAAAAAACAGAAGGTTCAGAACACTCCAGCTCAAGAAGACAGGCAGGTTAGCCTTCACGTTATTTTTGAAATGTTGTAGGCACAACAATTGGCGATTGCTCAGCTGCAAAGCCATCAAAAACTCCAAGTACACTAGTACCGGTAACGGCTCCTCGAGTCGAACCAGCACCGAAGAAGTCGAGCAACGACGAATAAATGACTAACCCCGCTATTATGAAAATGCTCGAAGACCTCATGAGGAGAATTGAATCAGGCGAAAAGAAAATAGAACCCAACGACAAAAAGTTGGAGACCTATAATACGAGGGTCGACTAGATCCCAAGCGCACCCCCTGTTCTAAATGGTGTATATTTAAGAAGTTCGTGCATAGGCCATTCCCACAAGTGCGGCCCCGAAGCCCATCCTTAAGAAATTCAGAATGCCCGATCTCCCAAAACACAATGGGACCTCAGATCCGAACGAGCACATCACTATCTACACTTGTGCACTGGCAGACTCTTTCATAAAGGCACGTGTTGGTGCCATCAAGGTTGCTACAAGGAAATCTGACGTTTTCAAGATCAAACAGAGAGAAAGTGAGATGTTGCAGGAATTTGTATCTCGCTTTCAAATGGAGCGAATGGAGTTACCACCAGTCTCTGACGATAGGGCAGTGCAGTCCTTCAGCCAAGGTTTGAATGAGCGGAGTTCCATAGCTTCGAAACAGCTGAAGCAGGAGTTGGTTGAATAACACGCCGTCACCTGGGCGGATGTCCACAATTGATATTAGTCAAAGATAAGGGTCGAGGACGACCAATTGGGGCCCCCCTCTAGCTTAGTATATCCTAGCAGGCTCCCGACAAAGGAACCATGGCCTAACAAGAAAAGGTACCAATCGTACACTGAAGATTAGAGAAACGCCCAAAGGTGAAACATACCTCGGAACGACCGAAGGATAGATCGAGGTTAGAATCCTCGGGGACTCGTGAGCCGAGTCGGCATCGACAGACACGCAGGACCGGTGGAGGCATCTATCAGAATACAACATCAATGTTGATGTTTCAGACATCGTGTCGGTCATAGGTAAAATCAAAGACACCAGGTGGCCAAAGCCCGTATTCTCAGATCCATCGAAAAGAAACCATAACTTGGTGTGCGAATTCCACGACACGCACAACTATAGGACCGAAGATTGCAGACAGCTCCGTGAGGAAGTAGCCCGACTAATGAACAAAGGGCATCTCCGAGAGTTCCTCAGGGACCGAGCTAAAAATCAATTTCAGGGAAGAGAAATGAACAGGAAAAATGAGATAGAAGAGCCACAGCATGTTATACACGTGATCATGGGAGGAATCGACATCCCACAGGAACCTATTATCAGACGAACCAAAATATAGCCATACTAAAGGTCGTATCGACCCAACGCGTAAGAGCCTTGGCGCCAACTTAAAACAGCATAAGGGCTAATTAAAACAAACCTAAGGGTCGATGAGCTCGAGCCGTAACCCGACTCGACGACTGAGCCCGAAACAAACCTAAGGTTTTTTCCTCGAAGCCCGATTCATTTGGCTAACCGTTGACAAACGCCAAAATATTGAAGACAAGAAAGACAAACACAAGCAGATTGAAGAAATCGAAAGATTGTTCATATATATTTATTAATACATTTACAATACTCCCGCATGGGAAACTCATGCAAGGAAGAAAAAAGGAAAACCTAGCCTATTTTCGGGACCAACTCCCTCGAGGGTCCTCAAATATCAATATCAGCACCAGGAGAAAGGAAAAAGTTGGGCATATCAATATCAGCACCGAGATATCAAAGTCACTAGCGTGTATCTCCTCGAGGGTTTCTCTCTGAGATCTACACCGGGCATATTACTTGATTCTCTTCTCTCTATCAAAGGCTCCTCCCAGCTCAGCCCAAGCATCGACAACATCTTTTAAATAAACGGCCACTTTCTTGTCGGGCTTTGTTCGAGCTTCTTCAACTTCGACCGGGGCATCGACAACTTCGGCTTTCATTCGCAAACGTTTGGCCTCGAGCCTTTTGATCTTTCTCGCCTGCAAAAAGTTGTCTTCACAAGCGTTCCGGAGGTGCACTTCGAGGGAAGAAGCTTTGGTCAAAGCATTATTTTTGGCCGCAACATGGGCGTTCATCTGAGCCCTAAGCCCATTGCAGTCGCGCTCGACTTGACTAACTCTACCCCAAAGGCATTCCAGGTCCTCTGTCTTTCTCTACAACTGCAATACCAAAATATTAATCACTGAAGACGAGAGAAGAAACATGCACGTCATCGAAACAAGGATCACCTATCTCTCGAGGTGACCTTCATAGTCATGGCTTCGACTCACCACGTACCGAAAGTGTATCAATATCTTTTCCCTCTATCACAGAGAAACCTAAGGGGTCTCTCTGTCACGACCCGAAATCCCACCTTTAAGCCGTGATGGAGTCTAACGTTGAACCCGCTAGACAAGCCAACATGTTAAATGAATTGACATAATGACAATTAAAAACAATAAACGCTAACTAAATAATCATTATAAAAATACGGAGGTTAATAGATTCTAAACTAAAATAGCCAGAAATGGAGTCACAACCTCACGAACCAGACTAAGATTTGGCTAAAACAACTTTTTGAAATAAAGTGGTACATCAGTCTCAAAATATAAAAAAAAATGGCAGAAAGAAAGGATAGAAGGTGACGTCAGGTCCCACGAACGTCTGCGGGTGTACCTCGATGTCACCTACATGGACTGAAGGATACTCTCTCTAACAGTGTCAACTAGGCCCGGCTGCGTAATCTGCACAACATAAAGAAGTGCAGGTGTAGCATCAGTACAACAGACCCCATGTACTGAGTAAGTGCCGAGCCTAACCTCGGCGAAGTAGTGACGAGGCTAGGACACGACAACAAATAATACCTGTGCAGTTCAATAATATAACGGGAAATAAACAGGAAATACAGTTACGGGGAAGAACATGCTGGGGATAAAGGGGAAACAATTACTAACACAGTAGAATTAAATAACAACTGAAATTTAGGGGTAAAACATGAATTAATATCTCGAAGCAAGTAAGTAAGCAGCAAAAGGCACGACATGTCCCCTCGTGCATAACCTCACAATCACTCGGCACGGAATGTCCCCTCGTGCATAAATAATAAAGTCACTCGGCACGAAATGTCCCCTCGTGCATAATCTCACAGTCGCTCGGCACAGAATGTCCCCTCGTGCATAAATAATAATCACTCGGCACGGAATGTCCCCTCGTGCTTAAAGAATAATCACTCGGCACGGAATGTCCCCTCGTTCATAATGTACACAGAAACAACAATTCAATATAAAGGTTTAACAATAAGAAGTTCTAAATGTACAGAAATAACCAAAAAAATTCTATCGTCCCGGCAAAGGACTCAGGTATAACCAATCTCTCTCAGAGGCATAATTTCAACAATAAAAATCCTCAACTGAACAATTAACCAATAACTTCTCACGTCATGAAACAACCTCAACGTATCACTTTTAAATAACCATGTATTAATATCACATAGAATAACAAGAACACGGTATACACCATCACGTTTGACTCACGGGCATGCTTGACCACAACACATAGGTACTCGTCACCTTACCTATGCGTTGGACATGGAATAAACATAGCAATTAAGACTCTATACCTATTCCTTCAAGCTAAGGTTAGGCCAAACACTTACCACGACTCCAAAAATGCAAGTCAAGCCTCAATAACCGCCTTCCCTCTTGAATCCAACTCCGAAACGGTTTTATCTAGACATATACGACTCAATAATATCAATAATTACTCAATAAACCAATTCCAAATCCTAATTATACATTTTCCCTCATTCTTCCATAAATACAAAATTTTGACACCGGGCCCGCTTGGTCCAAACACGAGGTTCGGACCAAAACCCGATCACCCATTACCCCACGAGCCCGAATATATATTTTGTTTTGAAATCCGAACCCAAAATGAGGTTGGATTCCTAAAAATTCAAATAAAACCTAACTCTACCCCGTAGCCCCAATTTCTACCTTTGAAAACCCTAGGATTCTTGATGATAATTGCTGAAAAACATTAAAAAGTTGAAGAAAATCAATTAGTGAACACTTACCTTCGATTTGGGAAGAATATCTCTTGAAAAATAGAGCTAAGCCTTCTATTTTTTTGAGAGAAAGTTTGAAGAAGAACGTCTGAAACTGTTTTTAAAAGAACTTCACAGCTCGACTCTCGCACTTGCAGTGCTTTGGTCACACCTGCGATCTCGCAGGTGCGGAAAAGGGATCGCACCTGCAGAAAATGGCCAGGCCCCTCGGGGGCCGCACTTACAAAATCTTATCCGCTCCTTCGGAAGATGGTCCGCATCTGCGAGAGGGACCGCACTTGCGAACAAAACGTCGCGCCTGCGGTCTCGCACCTGCGGCCCTAAGCTCGCAGGTGCAGGCACACCAGAACTGGTGCACCAGCAGTGTTTCCTTGTGTCCAAACACTACGAACAGCCACCCGAAAAACCCTCGAGCCCTCAGGGATCACAACCAAATACGCACACACCCTCATAAGCATCCTACGGACTTGTTCGAGTAATTAGAACACCAAAATAACATCAAAAACCATGAATTAACCTCCAAAATCTATAGAATTTTCTCAAACTTCATAAACTTCAAAATTTCCCATTTTTGATCTGAAACACGTCAAACCAAGTCCGTTTCTTATCAAATTAGACTGAAACTCATAATAATCATATTAAACCTGTTCCGGGCTCCAGAACCATAATACGGGCCCAGTAACGCAGGTTTCACATCAAAGTTCATTTTCAAAAGTCTTTATTATTTCAAGAAAACAATTTTCTTTAAAAATTCATTTCTCGGACTTGGGACCTCGGTATTCGATTTCGGGCATACGCCCAAGTCCCATATCTTCCTACGGACCCTTCGGGACCGTCCAATCACGGGTCCGGGTCCGTTTACCAAAAATGTTGACCAAAGTCAACTTTATCCAAATAATTATCATAAATTTAACTTTTTATCAAACGTTCACATAAAGGCTACCCGGCTACGCGCCCGGGCTGTGCACGCACATTAAGGTGAGATTAACGGAGGCCCTTAGGGCCTCGGAACACATTTTTATTTAAATTTACACAGGATGACCTTTTGGGTAATCACAATCTCCACCTCTAAAACAAATGTTCGTCCTCGAACGGACATAGAAAGGTACCTGAATCAAGGAAACGATAGGGATATCGGCTCCGCATATCGTACTCGGACTCCCAGGTAGCTGCCTCAACAAGCTGACCTCTCCACTAAACACGAACCGAAGGATAACTCTTCGATCTCAACTGACGAACCTGCCGAGCTAATTTGGCTACCGGATCCTCCTCATAAGTCAAATCCTTTTCCAACTAGACACCGCTGAAGTCAAGTACATGCGATGGATCCGCAATATACCTCCGGAGCATAGACACGTGAAACACTGGGTGCACGACTGATAAACTTGTGGCAAGGTAAGTATGTAGGCCACCTCTCCCACCTTATCCAAAATCTCAAATGGACCAATGTACCTAGGGCTTAACTTTCCCTTCTTTCCGAACCTCATCACGCCCTTCATGGGCGACACCCAAAGAAATACCCGGTCTCCTATCATAAAAGCCAAATCTCGAACTCTACGATCCGCATAACTCTTATGCCTGCATTGAGCTGTACGAAGTCTATCCTGAATGATCATCACCTTGTCCAAGGCATCCTCGACTAACTCAGAACCCAACAATCTAGCCTCTCCCGGCTCAAACCATCCGATTGGAGACCGACACCACCTACCATACAATGCCTAATACGGAGCCATCTAAATGCTCGACTGATAGCTGTTGTTGTAGGCAAACTCAGCTAAAGGCAAGAACTGACCCCATGAATCACCGAAGTCAATGACACAAGCCTGCAACATATCCTCCAAAATCTGAATAGTACGCTCGGACTGCCCATCCGTCTGAGGATGAAATATTGTGCTCAACTCAATATGTGTGCCCAACTCTCGCTGAAATACCCTCCAGAATGGGAGGTAAACTGAGTACCTCGGTGTGATATAATGGATGGGGGCACACCATGCAATCTAATAATCTCTATTACGTAGATCTTTGCCAACTTCTCCGATGAATACGAAACTGACACCGGAATGAAGTGTGCTAACTAGGTCAGCCTATCCACAACAACCCACACTGCATCATACATCCTTTGAGTCCGTGGGAGTCCAACTACAAAATCCATGGTGATACGCTCCCACTTCCACTCGGGAAGCTGAATCTGCTGCATCAAACCACCGGGTCTCTGTGCTCGTACTTAAACCTGTTGACAGTTCAGGCACCGAGCTACATACGCTACAATATTCTTTTTCATCCTCCGCGACTAATAATGCTGCCGCAAGTCCTGGTACATCTTTGCGGCACCCATAAAATGAATGAAATACCGGGAACTTTGGGCCTCCTGTAGAATCAACTCACGAATACCATCAACATCAGGTACCCAAATACGGACATGCATCCTCAGAACTCCCTCATCATCAAATGTGACATGCTTGGCACCTCCGTGCGGGACTGTATCTCTAAGAACACATAAATGACGATCATCATGCTGCCTAGCCCGAATTCGGTCATACAATGAAAAATGGTCCACGGTATGGGCCAAAACACCGCCAGTCTCAGAAACCTCCAATCTCACAAATCGGTTGGCCAAAGCCTGAACTTCCAAAGCAAGAGGTCGCTCTCCGACTGATAATAAGCAAGACTACCCATATTGGCTGACTTCCAGCTCAAAGCATCGGCCACCACATTGGCCTTCCCCGGATGATAACGAATGGTAATATCATAGTCCTTTAACAACTCTAACCACATTCTCTGCCTCATGTTCAACTCTTTTTGTTGAATAGATACTATAAACTCTTGTGATTCGTGAAGACCTCACATGGAACACTATACAAGTAATGCCTCCAAATCTTCAAGGCATGAACAATCGCTGCTAACTCCATGTCACGACCCAAATTCCTACTCAGGTCGTGATGGCGCCCAACACCGGAGTCAGGCAAGCCAACACTAGTTACTAACGAAATTACTTAAAAAAATGAGGTGTTTAAATACTTATCCAGTTTTAATTTAAGCAGTCCTTAAATGAAAGTGGGGAAGTGAGGCAATGTAATTTAAAGTAACAAAAAAAACTTCTGCCAGCATAAAACAGAGTATCATAATACTAGTGAATCAATTACGTGTGCCAAGACCTAGTGTCACAAGTCCATAGGCGGCTAGTGGAATATACAAAAATACACAAAATAGATGTGCAACTGTCTTGAAGGATAGACATGATGTTCAACAATAATGGAAACTCCACAGTGCTGCTGGGGAAAACGCCAGGAAGAGCAGCTCATCGTATAGTCAAATCACGGTAGTACTCTCAGCGACGAACACACAAATGGTGACCAGGTGCAACAACCTCAGAACCTGTACAATTAAGTACAGAAGTGTAGCATGAGTACATATAAACAAATATGTACCCAGTGAGTATCCCGTCTAAACTCGAAGAAGTAGTGACGAGAATTAGAAGTGATACTTACTAGGGTCAATAACCAATAATATGATAACATAAAGCTAGACAAGAAGAGTAGTCATGAAAATCACTAAGTCATGAAGCTATCAATTATATAAAACTGTAATTTATTCTCATGTGTCATATAGTAACTATCACAAAAGTCTCAAGTTCCCCTTACACGTGGGGTAATTTATTTAATAATAACAATACTCTTAGTAAAATACATAGCCCATAATATGCCGAAGCGTACGGCCGAAGCGACGCGAAAATAAATGTGCACTACCGAGGGTCAAGCGGCACGAACCATAGATGCATCCATTACCCCGCTCGCGAATCGATCATGCGACGCGGTTGACATAAATATAGGGATACCCCGCTCGTGAATCATACATACGACACGGGTGCTCGTAGACATACACAGAATTTATCAGGCAATTTAGGAACTTATCATGGATTATTCTTGCATTCAAAGTTTTATGCACTTAAACTTACACACAACTTCCTAAATCCTCACGTAAATTTCAAGGATTATAAGAAACTAGGAAGACATGTAAAGATACAGGTATGGAACATAAAGGCATGCTTGTGAAATCCTAAATTCTACCCAACGCAACAGAGTAGTAGCTACGCACAGACTCTCGTTACTTTGCGCGTACGTAGCCCCCGCAAATAAGGACAATTCAATAATTTACATTTACCTTTGGGGACAATTCCCTCTTACAAGGTTGGAGAGGAGACTCACCTTGCGTAGAATCTACTTCCCGGCCAAGAACGCGCCCCAAACTCCAAACTTTACACCCGAGGACTCGAAACTAGTCAAATGATATATAAATATGTCAATGCATGCTCAAGGTATGGAAATTATCCTACTTATTTAGTAACTTTACTATTCTTGAAGAAATCCCAAAATACAGCCCCGGGCCCATATGCTCGGATTCCGTAAATTTTCGAAGATAACACTCACCCATAGTCTAAGGATAATTAATATGTATTTTTTATATGATTTCATGGTAGAAAAGTGGTGAAATTCCCTAAAGTTCATAAACCCTAGGTTTTCACTCTATCCCCTATGATTTCCACTATTTAGATGTTAATCTACCTAAGTTTTGGTGTAATAATCTAACATTTAAATAGAATTTACTTACCTCTTAGTAGCTAGGTTGTGGAGAGTTCTTCCCAAGCTCTCAAGTCTTCAATGGAGGTGTAAAATGGAAACAATGAATGAAATCCCGTGTTTAAGTGAAAGTGCATTGCCTGGCCTATAAGGGTTCCGCACCTGCGGCTCGAGGACTGCACCTGCGGTCTCGCGCCTGCGAGCTGGGGCTCGCACCTGCGGAGTTGGACGGGAAAGACTGGGCCCACACCTGCGGAGCTGGAGACCGCACATGCGGTTCTGCTCCTGCAGAATTAAATACGCACCTGCGGAATTGCCGCACTTGCGAGGCTACGACCGCAGGAGCGGTCTCGCACTTGCGGCTGGGCAACCGCACCTGCGGTCACACCAGATCAGGTGCACCAGCTGCATTTTCAGCTGGTTTTTGGCCTCGTGTGGTGTCAGGGAGGCACCTGGGCCTACCCGAGCCCCCGTCCAATTATACCAACAAGTCCTAAATCGTAATACAGACTCGCTCGAGCCTTCTGAACACCCGAAACAACACTAAATCTCACAATCACCCCACAAAACCCCTAGGATCAAACTTAAGAATTTCTAAGTTCTTGAATTCGGTTTCAACGCGCCGAACCGACCTATACTACTCGGAATGACACCGAATTTTGTAGGCAAGTCATGAATGACACAACGGAACTATTCCCGGTCTCGAAATTCCGTTCGGACCTCGATAACATAAAATCACGCTCCAAACCAAATTTCAAACTTAAGGAAACTCTATTTTGCTATTTGGCGTCGAAACGCTTCCGGGTCATCCAAAACCCATTTCGGACATATGTACAAGTCCGAAATCATCGTACGAAGCTACTGGAATCGTCGAAACTCGATTCCGAGGTCACTTACTCAAAACGTTGACCGAAGTCAAACTTCGCTTTAAAAGCCAACCTTAAGGAACCATGTGTTCCTATGCTATTCGAAACACTTCCAAATCTCGAACCACCCGCCCCGCAAGTCAAAAATCCCGATAAGCCGCTACGGAAAGTATTATTTGGGGGATCGGGGCCCGAATATGCAAAACAACCGGTCGGGTCGTTACATCCTCCACATCTTAAACAAACGTTCGTTCTCGAACGGGTCTAGAATCATACCTGAATTGCTGAATAAGTGTGGATATCTGCTCTGCATGTCCTCCTCGGACTCCCAAGTCGCCTCCTCGACCGGTTGGTACCGCCTTTGGACCTTTATAGCAGAAATTCTCTTAGATCTCAACTGGCGGTCCTTCCTATCAATAATAGCAACTGGCTCCTCCTCGTAGCTCAACCTCTTATCCAACTTAATAGTACTAAAATCAACAATGTGAGAGAAGACGGCATGGTATCTCCGGAGCATGGATACATGGAATACCGATGGACTCCTGGTAAGCTGGGAGGTAGAGCAAGCTCATAAGCAACCTCTCCAACTCGCCTCAACACCACAAAAGGACCTATGAACCTCGGGATCAACTTACCCTTCTTCCCGAATCTCATAATACCTTTTATCGGCCAAACCTTGAGCAAAACCTTATCTCCTTCCATAAACGACACATCACGTGCCCTCTGATCCGCGTAGCTCTTCTGTCAGGACTGTGCTGTGCGGAGCCTCTCCTAAATTAACTTCACTTTCTCTAAAGTATCTCTCACTAGGTCTATACCATATAACTCAGCCTCAACAGGCTTAAACCACCCGATAGGAGAACGACATCGCCGACCATATAAAGCCTCAAATGTAGCCATCTCGATGCTGGACTGATAACTATTATTGTAAGCAAACTCGGCCAAAGGCAAGAACTGGTCCCACTGGCCTCCAAAGTCAAGCACACATGCTCTGAGCATGTCCTCCAATATCTGAACTGTACGCTGTGACTGACCATCAATCTGTGGATTAAATGTTGTGCTGAGATCTATCTGAGTACCCATCTCTCTGTGCAATGTTCTCCAGAAGTGCGAGGTGAACTGAGGACCTCGATCTGATATGATGTACATCGGTACACCATGCAACCAGAATATCTCTCGAATGATCTGAGCTAACCTCTCAGAAGTATAAGTAGTAGCCACAGGGATGAAATGCGCCAATTTGGTCAATCTATCGACAATAACCCAAATCGCGTCAACCTTCTGCAACGTCCGAGGCAACCCAACCACGAAGTCCATAGTAATGCGCTCCCACTTCAACTCAGGAATAGGCATCTGCTGAAGTAGGACCCCTGGCCTGTTGTGCTCATATTTAACCTGATGTCAATTAAGACACCTAGCCACATACTCCACAATGTCCCTCTTCATCCGCCTCTACCAGAAATGCTGCTTCAAATCATGATACATCTTCGTAGCACAAGGATGAACAGAATACCACGAACTGTGTGCCTCCTCATGAATCCTCTGCCTCAGGCTATCAACATTTGGAACCCACAAATGATTCTGAAGTCTCATAACACCATCCTCGTCAATAGTAACCTCATGGCACCACCCTGAACCACTGTCTCCCGTAGTTCTGCCAAACACGAGTCATCATACTGTCGAGCATTAATCTCCCCCAATAATGAAGACTGAGCACCCACATAAGCTAGAACTCGATGAGGCTCTGAAAGATCTAATCTCACCAAGCGATTGGCCAACGACTGAATGTCCAGGGCTAGCGGTCTCTCCTCTACTGCAATATAGGCCAAGGTACCCGTACTCTCCGCCTTCCTACTCAAAGCATATGCTACTACATTCGCCTTGCCCGGATGATAGAGAATGGTGATGTCGTAATCCTTTAGTAACTCAAGCCACCTGCGCTGCCTAAAATTAAGATCCCTCTGCTTGAACAAGTGCTGCAAGCTGCGGTGGTCTGTATAAACCTCACAAGACACCCCATATAAGTAATGCCTCCCAATCTTAAGAGCATGAACAATCGCCGCCAACTCGAAATCGTGTACAGGGTAATTCTTCTCATGAACCTTCAGCTGGCATGAAGCATAAGCAATAACTCTCCCTTCCTGCATCAATACACACCCGAAGCCAACGCGTGAAGCGTCGCAATACACCATATACATCCCCGAACCGGAAGGCAATACTAGAAATGGTGTTGAAGTCAATACAGTCTTGAGCTTCTAAAAGCTCGCTTAACACTCGTCAGATCATCGAAATGTAGCATTCTTCTAAGTCAATCTAGACAATGGGGATGCAATGGATGAAAAGACCTCCACAAATCGCCGGTAGTAGCCTGCTAGACCGAAGAAAATCCTGATCTCTGTCGCTGAAGTAGGACGTGGCCAACTCTGAACTGCCTCAATCTTCTTATGATCAACCTTGATACCCTCTCCAGATACCACATGCCCCAAGAATGCCACGTAGTCCAACCAAAACTCACACTTGGAGAACATAGCATATAGCTTCTGTTCTCGCAAGGTCTGGAGCACAACTCTCAAATGCTGCTCATCATTTCCCATGCTACGTGAGTAAATCAAGATGTCATCAATGAAGACTATGACAAAGGAATCAATATACGGCCTGAACACCATGTTCATCAAGTCCATAAATACGGTCGTGGCATTATTCAAGCCGAAGGACATCACTAGGAACTCATAATGGCCATATCTCATACGAAAAGCAGTCTTCGGAACATCCGAAGCCCGAATCTTCAAATGATGATACCCCGATCTCAAGTCAATTTTAGAAAATACCCTGGCACCCTGCAGCTGGTCAAAAATATCATCGATGCGCGGTAATGGATACTTGTTCTTAATAGTTACCTTGTTCAACTGGCGGTAATCGATACACATCCGTATAGACCCATCTTTCTTCTTTACAAATAGAATTGGAGCACCCCACGGCGACACACTCGGTCTGATAAACCCCTTAGCCAACAACTCTTCAAGCTGCTTCTTCAAATCCTTTAACTCCTTTGGAGCGATACGGTACGGGAGAATAGAAATAGGCTGAGTGCCTGGAGCTACATCAATACAAAAACCGATATCTCGATCCGGAGGCATGCCCAGAAGGTTTGAAGGAAAGACATCTGCAAACTCTCAAACAAATGGCATTGGATCAATCATCGGAAGCTCGGCGGTGGTGTCCCGCACATAAGCAAGATATGCCAAACAACCCTTCTCGACCATATGTCGAGCCTTCAGGAAGGAAATAACTCTACTGGCCGCACTAACTTAGGAACCTCTCCATTCCAGCCTAGACAACTCGGGCATGGCCAAAGTAACCGTATTGGCATGGCAATCCAAGATGGCATGATGAGGAGATAGCCAATCCATGCCCAGTATAATTTCGAAATCAACCAGGTCGAGCAATAGAAGGTCCGCTCTTGTTTCGAACACCCAAAAGGTGATCACACAAGATCGATAGACCCGGTCTACCCCCACAAAATCGCCTACAGGAGTGGACACATATATAGGAGAATCCAAGGAATCACAAGGAACATCCAGAAAACAAGAAAATAAAGATGACACATAAGAATAAGTAGATCCTGGATCAAATAGCACTGATGCCTCCCTAGCACATACTGAAATAGTACGTGTGATCACGGCGTCTGAGGCCACTGTATCTGCTCGATCCGGAATAGCATAGAATCTGGCTGAAGTACCTGAAGACTGACCTCCACTGAATGGAATAGGAGCTAGCTAAGCTCCCCCGACTGGCCTCCACCTTTGGGACGACTTCTACCAGCCTATCCTCCACCTCTAGGTGGATCGAACGTCGGTGCTGAGTATGTAGGATGATAACTCTGTTGAACAGCCTTGCCCCGAAGTCTGGGACAAGTCCTCTTCATATGGCCTGAATCCCCACACTCATAGCATCTCACTGGAGGCATGGCCTGCTGCCCTGAAGAAGGAGAACCCTGAATAGCTGGGGGACGGTGAGAACCCTATCGCATGACACTAAAGTAAGGACTAGAAGACCCATGATGACCTGAATACCCGCAAGAGGAACCCTGAATTGCTGGTGGGCGGTAAGAACTCTCCGACATGGCGCTGAAATAAGGCCTCACTGGAGCACCACGGGGAGGTGGTGGAGGAGCTGAATATGGAGGCCTACTGGGCTGGCCTCTACCGAACTGACCTCTAAAATCTCCATAAAATCTATCTCTCTTGTCCTGCTGACCCTGCTCTCTGCCCCTCGATCGGTAACCCTCGATCCGGCGAGCTATCTCGACCACAAGCTGATAAGGAGTACCATTCTCAACCTCTCGGGACATGTTGGCCCTAATACCTGAGTGCATCCCAGCTACAAATCTCTTCACTCTCTCAGCATCCGTAGGAAGAATCATGAAGGCATGATGGGACAACTCTGAAAAAACCTGGCATCGTAATCCGTCACTATCATATGTCCTTGCTCCAGCTGCTCAATGTGATACCGCAGCTCTTCCCTCTTAGAGGGTGGAATATACCTTCCCAGGAACGGCTGAGTGAACTACTCCCATGAGAGAGGAAGGGAACTTGCGGGCCTACCCAGGATGAATGACTGCCACCATCTGCGGGCCATGCCCTCTAGCTGAAAAGTAGTGAAATCAACTCCGTTGGACTCCAAATCCTCATGTTGTGCAGTCTGTCCTTGCACCTATCAATAAAGTCCTGGGCATCCTCGCCCCTCTCACCTCTGAAGACAGTAGGGTGCAATCGAGTCCATCTATCAAATAATTTCTGCGGATCGCCGTCCGCAGCTGGTCTAAGCTCAGGTGCTACTCCAGGCTGTGCTCCACCCGCGAGTAGAGTACCCGGAGACTGATATACTGCCGCTGCATGACCTGCGACCTGGGTGGTAGGGGTCTAAACTCTCCCTCCCACCCGAGATGTAGCAGGATCCGCTGGAAATAAACTAGCCTGAGTCATAGTATTAATGAACCGCATCATACGGCCCATGACCTCCTAGAATCCCGGTGGTGTCGTGAAATCCATCAGAGCTGGATCTGCTGGGGGCACCTCACCCCGCTCCTCAGGCATACGATCCACTGGGGGTGCTAATGGGGTAACTCTGGGACGCCCTCGTCCCCTACCTCGGGCTGGTGCCCTCCCCTGGCCTCTGCCACAGCCTAAAACTACGGGGGTAGCGGCATCTCCTAGGCTTGGAATATCAGCTGCACGAGTCCTCACCATCTGTGAGAGAATACAAGAGTGAGATTTAGTAAGACCATTGATTGCACGATAGAATAAGAATAAAGAGAGATTTTCCTAACACCCTGTAGCCTCCCGAAGATAAATACAGACGTCTCTATATCGATCCGCAAGACTCTACTAGGTTTGCCTGTGACTTGTGAGACCTACGTGAACCTAGTGCTCTGATACCATGTTGTCACGACCCAAATTCCTACTCAGGTCGTGATGGCGCCCAACACCGGAGTCAGGCAAGCAAACACTAGTTACTAAGGAAATTACTTAAACAAACGAGGTGTTTAAATACTTATCCAGTTTTAATTTAAGCAGTCCTTAAATAAAAGCGGGGAAGTGAGGCAATGTAATTTAAAGTAACAAGAAAAACGTCTGCCAGCATAAAATAGAGTAGCATAATACTAGTGAATCAACTACGTGTGCCAAGACCTAGTGTCACAAGTCCACAGTCGGCGACTGGAATATACAAAAATACACAAAATAGATGTACAACTGTCTGGAAGGGTAGACAGGATGTTCAACAATAATGGAAACTCCACAGTGCTGCCGGGGAAAACGCCAGGAAGAGCAGCTCATCGTGTACTCAAATCCCGGTAGTACTCTCAGCGACGAACACCCGAATGGTGACCAGGTGCAACAATCTCGAAACTTGTACAATTAAGTACATAAGTGTATCATGAGTACATATAAACAAATATGTACCCAGTGAGTATCCCGTCTAAACTCGAAAAAGTAGTGACGAGAAGTATACATGATACTTACTAGGGTCAATAACCAATAATATGATTACATAAAGCTAGAAAAGAAGAGTAGTCATGAAAATCACTAAGGCATGAAGCTATCAATTATATAAAACTGTAATTTATTCTCATGAGTCATATAGTAATTATCGCAAAAGTCTCAAGTTCCCCTTACACGTGGGGTAATTTATTTAATAATAACATGACTCTCAGTCAAATACATAGCACATAATATGCCGAAGCGTACGGCCAAAGCGACGCAAAAATAAATGTGCACTGCCGAGGGTCGAGCAGCACGAACCATAGATGCATCCATTACCCTGCTCGCGAATCGATCATGTGACGCGGTTGACATAAAAAAAAGGCTACCCAGCTCGCGAATCATACATACGACACGGGTTCTCGTAGACATACACATAATTTATTAGGCAATTCAGGAACTATTGATGGATTATTCTTGCATTCAGATATTTATGCACTTAAACTTACACATAGCTTCCTAAATACTCATGTAAATTTCACGGATAATAAGCAGCTAGGAACACATGTAGAGATACAGGTATGAAAAATAAAGGCATGCTTGTGAAATCCTAAATTCTACCCGACACAACTGAGTAGTAGCTACGCACGGACTCTCGTCACTTTGCGCATACGTAGCCCCCGCAAATAAGGACAATTCAATCATTTACATTTACCTATGGGGACAATTCCTCTTACAAGGTTGGAAACGAGACTCACCTCGCGTAGAATCTACTTCCCGGCCAAGAACGCGCCGGAAACTCCAAACTTTACACCCGAGTACTCGAAACTAGTCAAATGATATATAAATATGTCAATGCATCCTCAAGGTATGGAAATTCTCCTACTTATTTAGTAATTCACTATTCTTGAAGAAATCCCAAAATACACCCCCGGGCCCACATGCTCGGATTCCGAAATTTTTTGAAGATAACACTCACTCATAGCCTAAGGATCATTAATATGTAATTTTTATATGATTTCTTGGTAGAAAAGTGGTGAAATTCCCTAAATTTCATCAACCCTAGGTTTTCACTCTATCCCTTATGATTTCCACTATTTAGATGTTAATCTACCTATGTTTTGGTGTAATAATCTAACATTTAAATAGAATTTACTTACCTCTTAGTAGCTCGGTTGTGGAGAGTTATTCCTAAGCTCTCAAGTCTTCAATGGAGGTGTAAAATGGAAAGAATGAAGGAAATCCCGTGTTTAAGTGAAAGTGCACTGCCTGGCCTACAGGGGTTTCGCACCTGGGGCTTGAGGATCTCACGTGCGAGCTGGGGCTCGCACCTGCGGAGTTTTATGGGAAAGACTGGGCCCGCACCTTCAGTTCTGCTCCTGCGGAATTAAATCCGCATCTGCGGATTTCCCGCACCTGCGGTTATACCAGATCAAGTGCACCAGCTGCATTTTTAGCTGGTTTTTGGCCTCGAGTGGTGTCCGGGAGGCACCTGGGCTCACCCGAGCCCCTGTCCAATTATACCAACAAGTCCTAAATCATAATACGGACTCTCACGAGCCTACGGAACACCCGAAACAACGCTTAATCTCAAAATCACCCCTCAAAACCCCTAGGATCAAACTTAAGAATTTCTATGTTCTCGAATTCGGTTTCAATGCGCCGAACCGACCTATACTACTCGGAATGACACCAAGTTTTGCAGGCCAGTCATGAATGACATAACAGAACTATTCCCGGTCTCGAAATTCCGTTCGGACCTCGATAACATAAAATCACGTTTCAAACTAAATTTAGAACTTAAGGAAACTCTATTTCGCTATTTGGCGTCGAAACGCTCATGGGTCCTCCAAAACCCATTTATGACATACGTAGAAGTCCGAAGTCATCATACGAAGCTACTGGAATCATCGAAACTCGATTCCGAGGTCGTTTACTCAAAATGTTGACCGAAGTCAAACTTGGCTTTAAAAGCCAACCTTAAGGAACCAAGTGTTCCTATGCTATTCGAAACACTTCAATATCCCGAACCACCCATCCCCGCAAGTCACAAATCACGATAAGCCTCTACGGGAAGTATTATTTGGGGGATCGGGGTCCGAATACGCAAAATGATAGATCGAGTTGTTACACTCCAAGTCGTGAACTGGATAATTCTTCTCGTGAACCTTCAACTGACGAGAAGCATAGGCTACGACCTTTCCATCGTGCATCAACACCAAGCCCAACCCCTGAAGCATCATAATACACAGTATACGGTCCTGACCCTGTGGGCAACACTAACACCGGTGCCGTGGTCAAGGCTATCTTGAGCTTCTGAAAGCTCGCCTCACACTCATCAGACCACCTGAATTGGGCACTCTTCTGGGTCAACCTGGTCATCGGGGATGCAATTGATGAAAAGCCCTCCAAGAATCGGCAATAATAACCAGCTAAGCCCAAGAAACTCCGAATCTCTGTAGCTGAAGTGGGTCTATGCCAATCTCTGACTGCTGAAATCTTCTTTGGATCCACCTGAATACCCTATGTCGACACAACATGGCCCAAAAATGCCACTGAACTCAACCAGAACTCACACTTAGAAAATTTGGCATACAACTGCCTATCCCTCAGAGTCTGGAGGACGACTCGAAGGTGCCGCTCATGCTTCTCTCGGCTACGGGAGTAAATCAAGATATCATCAATAAAAACATTCACAAATGATTCCAAATATGGCATGAACACACGGTTCATCAACTCCACGAAAGTAGTGGGGGGAATTTGTCAACCCAAATGACATCTCCAACTCATAATGCCCATAACGAGTGCGAAAGGCCGTCTTAGGGACATCGGACGTCCTAATCCTTAGCTGATGGTAACCTGATCTCAAGTCTATCTTGAAAAACACTGTAGCACCCTGAAGCTGGTCAAATAGATCATCAATCCTCGGCAAAGTATACTTATTCTTAATAGTAACCTTATTTAGTTGCCGGTAGTCAATACACATCCTCATCAAGCCATCTTTCTTTTTAACAAACAACATTAGAGCACCCCAAGGAGAAACACTAGGCCTAATTAAACCTTTATCCAACAAATCCTGCAACTTCTCCTTTAATTCCTTCAACTCTGGCGGGGCCATACGATACGTCAGAATAAAAATGGGCTGAGTTCCCTGAGCCACCTCAATACAAGAGTCAATATCCCTTTTGGGTGGCATACCCGGCAGGTCAGCAGGGAATACATCTGGAAACTCACGAACCACGGGCACAGACTACATAGAAGGAACCTCGGCACTAGAATCACGAACGTAGGCCAAATAGGCCAGACAACCCTTCTCAACCATGCGCCGAGCCTTCACATAAGAAATATCTCTACCAGAAGAATGGCTAGGAGTCCCTCTCAACTCCAAACGAGGTACTCCTGGTAAGGCTAAGGTCATTGTCTTGGCATGACAATCCAGAATAGCATGATAGGGAGATAGCTAATCCATCCCCAATATACCATCAAAGTCAACCATATCCAGAAGCAAAAGATCAACCCGAGTCTCCATACCACCAATAACTACTAAGCAAGCACGGTAGACTCTATTTACAACTATAAAATCACCCACCGGGGTAGACACATATACATGAGCACTCAGGGAATCACGGGGCATGCCCAAATAATGGGGAAAATATGAAGACACATAAGAGAAAGTAGAACTCGGATCGAATAACACTGAAGCATCTCGGCTGCAAACTAAAACCGTACCTGTGATAACTGCGTTAGAAGCCTCAGCCTCAGGCCTGGCCGGAATAGCATAGCATCGGGGCGGAGCCCCTCCAACCTGAACATCTCTGGGTCGACCTCCTATGGCCTAACCTCTACCTTTCGTGTCCTGTCCTCCACCTCTATGAGTCTGACCTCCACCTCTGGCACCACGACCACCCCTAGCTGGCTGAGGGGGTGAAGGTGCACCTGATGCGGCAACCATGGCACGGGAACCCTGATATTGGGAACCACTAAAACCTCGGTGGAAAAACCTGGAAATATGCCCCATACCACCGCAACTGAAGCAAGACATCGGCTGCTGAGGATACTTACCCTGGAACTATCCTGACGACCAGAATGACCACCCTGAAAGCTCTGAATCGGCGGTGCACTGATGGGAGCTGATGGTGCACTGCGAGATACCTAGAGTGCTGATTGAAAATGCCTAGGGAGATGACCTCTGCCAAAGGAATCTCTGCCTCCAGATGTGGCTCCACTGAATCGGTCAAAATGACAAGGTCTCTTGTCAGACCCCTAACCACTACCCTGCGATAATACCATCTCATTGCGCCGGGCCACATCGGCTGCATCCTGAAAGGAGATATAAGTTCCGTCTCTCTTGCCATCTGAAGTCTGATGGGCTGAGCTAGACCCTCAATAAATCTCTGAACCCTCTCCCAATCAGTGGGGAGTATCATAATGGCATGCCTGGCTAGAGAAATGAACCTGGTCTCGTACTGAGTGACGGACATGGAGCCTTGCTGGAGACGCTCAAACTGCCTCCAAAGATCCTCTCTATGAGTAACTAGAAGAAACTTCCCCAAGAATAACTCTGAGAACTGCGCCCAAGTCAGAGGTGCAGACCCAGCTGGTCTGGTCAAGCAGAAATCTCTCCACCAAGTCTTGGCGGCGCCAGAAAGACAAAATGTACCAAAGTCAACTCCATTGGACTCCACTATGCCCATGTTCCGAAGAACTTCATAACAGTTGTCCAAATAATCCCGGGGATCCTCTGATGGTGCACCAGTGAAAGTAGTAGGGAATAACTTGGTGAATCAATCCAATCTACATAGAGCATCTGCTGACATAAATGCTCCCACAACTTCCCGTGCCACAATACCCGGCTGAGCTACTCTGGCCGCCTGAGGTGCCGGAGTCTAAAATTGAGGATCTAACTGCTCTGGTGTACGAGTAGCAGGAGTCTGGGTCCCTCCCCCAGCCTGAGAGACGGCTGGTGTAGTAGGAAGAAGACCGGACTGAGCCACACTCTTCATGAGTCCCAGTAAGCGGACTAGAGCGTTCTGAAGCACCGGGGTAGCAATGAACCCCTCTAGGACCTGAGCTGGTCCAACTTGGACTGTATGAGCGGAGATCTCCTCGGTGAACTCAACCTGAGGATCCTCTACTAGGGCTGCTGCTCGGGGCTGAGCCTTGCCCAGGCCTTGGCCTCTAGCACAGCCTCGGCCTCGGCCTCGTCCCCGCCCCCTCGTAGGAGCTGCGACAGGAGTATCGGGCTGCCGATCAGAACCTAGGAAAGCACGCATCCTCGCCATCTGCTAGAGAATAGAATAGAAATTCAATTAGCATTTTGAATTCAAGTCGCACGACAGAGAAGAAGAAATACGAAGTCATTCCTAACTTTGCAGCCTCTGGGGATAAGTACAGACGTCACCGTACCAATCCCTCAGACTCTACCAAGTTTGTTCGTGAGTTGTGAGACCTAAGCAAAGTAGGGCTCTGATACCAACTTGTCACGACCCGAAATTCCCACTTGAGGCCGTGATGGCGTCTAACGTTGAACCCGCTAGAAAAGCCAACGTTTTAAATGAATTGACATAATGACAATTAAAAACAATAAACGCTAACTAAATAATCTTGATAAGAATACGGAGGTTAATAGATTCTAAACTAAAATAGCCAGAAATGGAGTTACAACCTCACGAACCAGACTAAGATTTTGCTAAAAACAATTGTTTGAAATAAAGTGGTATATCTGTCTGGAAATTCAAAACAAAATGACAGAAAGAAGGGATAGAAGGTGACGTCAGGGCCCACGAATGTCTGCGGGTCTACCTCGATGTCTCCTGCGTGGACTGAAGGATACACTCTCTAACAGTGTCCACTGGGTTCGGCTGCATAATCTGCACAACATAAGGAAGTGCAGGTGTAGCATCAGTACAACAGACCCCGTGTATTGAGTAATTGTCGAGCCTAACCTCGGCAAAGTAGTGACGAGGCTAGGACACGACAACAAATAATACCTGTGCAGTTTAATAATATAACGGGAAATAAACAAGAAATACAGTTACGGGGAAGAACATGTTGGGGATAAAGGGGCAACAATTACTAATACAATAGAATTAAATAACAACTGAAATGTAGGGGTAAAGCAGGAATTAACATCTCGAAGCAAGTAAGTAAGCAGCAAAAGGCACGGCATGTCCCCTCCTTCATAGCCTCACAATCACTCGGCATGGAATGTCCCCTCGTGCATAAATAATAAAGTCACTCGGCATGTAATGTCCCCTCGTGCATAATCTCATAGTCGCTCAGCACAGAATGTCCCCTCGTGCATAAATAATAATCACTCGGCACGGAATGTCCCCTCGTGCATAAATAATAATCAATCGTCACGGAATGTCCCCTGGTGTATAATGTACACAGAAACAACAATTGAATATAAAGGTTTAACAATAAGAAGTTCTAAATGTACAGAAATAACCAACAAAATTCTATTGTCCCGGCAAAGGACTCAGCTATAACCAATCTCTCTCAGAGGAATAATTTCAACAATAAAAATCCTCAACTGAACAATTAACCAATAACTTCTCACGTCATGAAACAACCTCAACGTATCACTTTTAAATAACCAATTATTAGTATCACAGAGAATAACAAGAACACGGTATACACCATCGCGTTTGACTCACGTGCATGCTTGACCACAACACATAGGTACTAGTCACCTTACCTATGCGTTGGACAGGGAATATACATAGCAATTAAGACTCTATACCTATTCCTTCAAGCTAAGGTTAGGCCAAACACTTACCTCGGCTCCAAAAATGCAAGTCAAGCCTCAATCACCACCTTCCCTCTTGAATCCAACTCCGAAACGGTTTTATCTAGACGTATTCGACTCAATAACATCAATAATTACTTAATAAACCAATCCCAAAGCCTAATTATACATTTTCCCTCGTTCTTCCAAAAATACCAAAATTCGACCCCAGGCCCGCTTGGTCCAAACACGAGGTTCTGACCAAAACTCGATCACCCATTACCCCATGAGCCCGAATATATAATTTGTTTTGAAATCCGACCCCAAAATGAGGTTGGATTCCTAAAAATTCTAAAAGCCCTAACTCTACCCCAAAGCCCCAATTTATACCTTTCAAAACCCTAGGATTCTTAATTATAATTGATTAAAAACGTTAGAAAGTTGAAGGAAATCAATTAGTGAACACTTACCTACCATTTGGGAAGAAAATCTATTAAAAACATTGCCCTAAGCCTTCTATTTTTTTTTTTGCGAGAAAGTTTGAAGAAGAACGTCTAAAATTGTTTTTAAAAGAACTTCACTGCTCGAGTCTCGCACCTGCGGTGCTTTGGTCGCACCTGCGATCTCGTAGGTGCGGAAAAAGGATCACACCTGCGGAAAATGGCCTGGCCCCTCGGGGGCCTCACCTGAGGAATCTTACCCGCTCATGCGGTACTGCTCCTGCGGAAGATTGTCCACATCTGCGAGAGGGACCGCACCTGCGGTCTCGTACCTGTGGCCGTAAGCTCGCAGGTGCGGGCACACCAGATCTGGTGCACCAGCAGTGTTTCCTTGAGTCCAAACACTCCGAACACCTACCCGAACCACCCCTGAGCCCTCGGGGCTCACAACCAAATACACACACACCCTCATAAGCATCCTACGGACTTGTTCGAGTAATTAGACCACCAAAATAACATCAAAAACCATGAATTAACCTCCAAAGTCTATAAAATTTTCTCAAACTTCATAAACTTCTAAATTTCCCATTTTTGATCCGAAACACGTCAAACCAATTCCGTTTCTTACCAAATTTTACAGACAACTCATAATAACCATATTAAACTTGTTCCGGGCTCCTGAACCATAATACGGGCCCGGTAATGCAGGTTTCATATCAAAGTTCATTTTCTAAAGTCTTTATTATTTCTAGAAAACAATTTTCTTGAAAAATTCATTTCTCATACTTGGGACCTCGGAATTCGATTACAGGCATACGCCCAAGTCCGATATTTTCCTACAGACCCTCCGCGACCGTCCAATCATGGGGCTGAGTTTTTTTACCAAAAATGTTGATCAAAGTTAACTTTATTCAATTAATTATTATAAATTTAACTTTTTATCAAATTTCCACCTAAAGGCTTCCCGGCTACGCGCCCGGGATGCGCACGCACATCGAGGATAGATTAACGAAGGCCCTCGAGGCCTCGGAACACAATTTTAGTTAAATTTACACAGGATGACCTTTTGGGTCGTCACACTCTCTCCATCCAAAGCTTTTCGCAACTCAGATTTGAGCTTATCGAAGGCTTGTGACAACCAAAATTTAGTTAAAAAATGAATATACGAAGTTAGAAGATCGAAGAATCACCAAAACTCACCACAGAGCAGAGTCGTTGTGCCTCCTCAAAGGTTGAGCGAGCATCTCGAGGCTTGGCCTTTTCGGCCCCAGTTGAAACACCCTGAGGGGGAACATGATCGTTAGGGACTTCGCTCCCATCGGGCGGACCTTGGCCCCGAACTTCCCTCTAAATACCTTCGATGGGAGAAGAAAGCAGCGGCAGAAGACCCTTTTTCCCCGAAGTACCTTCGAGGAGGTCACATGATGGCGGAGAGGGAGGAATTGCGCCCTTTTCACTGCCTTTATACCTCTGGGCAGATCTTGCCTCACAGCGAGTTTCCTCGCTCACCAAAGGCTCCTTTCGCTTGTTACCATTCTTTGGCCCTGAGGCCGACAACCCCCATTCCTCTTCGAGAGAATGCGTCCTCACACCGGGGAGCTCCCCGACACCTGCAAAAAGGAAGTTGTTAAGAAATACGGTTTCTCTTTAGAGGAAAGAGCCTAGTGACGCTCACCATGGAATTTGACCTCCCATCTACCCTTTGCCAGATCTCGCCACTTACGCTCATCGTAAGTAGAGCAAGCCATCGACTTCTGAGTCTAATCTCCCATATCGAGGACCTCACATGGTGACCATGGGGCCACTGTGGAAAAAGAAAGAAAGCTTTAGAACAAATTCATCCTTCACTATAAACCAACATGCTAAAAACGCAAGTGTGCCAATTACGTGTGAAATTCCATTCCTCAGGAAACGGTAGGAATTCTGCGGGGAGGATGTCGACGGTTCCCACTCAAACAATATGACTCATCCATCCCCGGTCCTCACTTTCCTCACCCCTGGCGATGGAAGACCGGGAAGTCCAACGTTGTAAAGTAACCAGACCTCTACAATGCAAGGGCTGGTACAACCAAATAAGATGGTTGATGGTAAACTCGAGCCTGACCTTTTCCATGAAGAATCTTATCATTAATACAATCCTCCAAAATGATAGGTGAACATGTGCCAGGGTGACCCGATATCCCTTACAAAACTCGATCACGACCCTATCGAGAGGGCTCAATGTAAAGGGAGACGTGTATACGTTCAAAAATCCCTTTACGTGTAATGTTCTCTCCCAGGGAAGGTACCAGCAGTACTACCTTTTTTCCCCATCCACAATCTCTCCTCGTCGCCTCGAGGTATTTCCCCCTATGGATTGGATGGACCTCGATGTGTGCTCCCGATGAACCTGCACACTGAAAGGTCTCTCTAATGCAAAATCCCTTCTCGAGACCACTGACCGAGTGGGGAACAGAGGTAGAATCTTCCTCTTGCTGGTGAGCGGGTATGGATATAGCATCCATAACAATGGTGAAACAAAAAAAGTGAAATGAAAACTTAGGCAAAACCCCTGAATTACAACAAAAAAAATGGGGTTGGGGAGAGAAAGGAAGACTCTATAAAGGAGGCGATTTGTCAAAGAAGCAAAGCCTTCAAATGAAGGAAGCAAATGTATTTATAGGGTAAGCGGCGACTGTTTGCCTACTTTGAAGTCCAATTAATTCTTGCCATGCCATTGTTATTTTTGGGAAAGTGAACTAGTACGACCGCCTCGATCACTTTGCATGTCCTTTCATATGAATGACGATGTCCAAGGGCTCGAGGTCCCCAAGCTAGTCTGACCTAAAGATGGTACCCTATTTCGAGGACCTCTGCTATTATTATGAGCTCTAAGGAGCCATATATGCCAACTTAATCTCGAGATGGTACCCAATCTCGAGGATTCCTATAATCATGGTGGGCTCTAAGGAGCCGCCCATGTCAATCCTTCCTTGAAATGGTGCCCAATCTTAAGGATATCTATTGTCATAACTATGGGCTCTAAGGAGTCATCAATGTATCTAACCTCGAGACGGTACCCGATCTCGAGGGTTTCTATTATCATAAAGGGCTCTGAGGAGCTGCTTATGTCAGTCTAACCTTGAGATGGTGGCCGATCTTAGAGAGCTCTATTGCTATAACTATGGGCTCTTATGAGCCATCCATATCAATCTAGCCTCGAGATGGTACCCGATCTCGAGGATCCTCATAATTACCTATATAATTTTATAAAGGAACTATTACTCCAACCTCGAGATCGGGTACCATCTCGAGGATCTCTGCTACTACAAGTATAATTTTGGAAGGGAGCTATCGAAGAACCACATATCGATCTAGCCCGAGATGGTACCCGATCTCGAGGGCCTTATTATTCTAAGAATGGGCTTCAAAAGGCCGGCCGTCGGCCGCATACAATTAATAATTTCGGGAATCGTACTACTAGCTACCCTTCAGTCACTTCAACCACTGGTGTGATGATATTAACATCAAGGCCCAGGCATCGGGAATCAGCTTGTCACAAATTATTAAGAGAAATCTGCGTGTCAGGTTCGAGTAAACACTCACTCAATTGCAAAGCCCCAAGTTCAAATAAGTCCTCACTCGGGGACTATTTACAAAGCCTTAGGACTATCTTTATTTTGAGTTCGAGCGACGGTCAATCGACTATTAAGTCCAAAGGCTACCTGAGTTCAAGAAAATTCTCACTCGAAGGATACAAAATGCTATCTTTATTTCAAGAGCGAAGACCTAGTTCTCATTCAACTCGTACTCAGAAGTACCGATGACCTAAGTTCGCATCAAATCAATCCAAGCTTAGTCCAAGGGATAACAAAAGACTTTAAGAATCATCATATTAATCAAATAAAAATCTAATGGTTTATTATTTTACAGGTCCAATATTCGGACTTATCATCAGAGTCATACACTTGGATTTTTCACAAATGAAGGAAGAATGAAGTTCAACACAAATCATAGGAAAAATGAATAAATTCTTATATTAATAAGAGATGATTACAAAGCCCACGAGGGGCCCCTACACAGAAACAAAGAAGCAAAAAATAGCAGAACTAAAGCTATGCGAACGCATACCATCAGGTGCAAACGCGAAGGCCACTTGGGCATGACCTTATGCGAACGCGGGCAGGCCCACGCGAACGCGTAGAAGGCCTGCCAAGCTATATAAATTAATTTTAAACACAGACAGAACCCTTTTCTTCATATTTTTCGAACTACCCAGCCCTAAAGACGATTTTCTTCATCAAAGTTCATATCCAAAGTGTTGGTAATCAATTCTAAACTCTACTCTTTCAATTACCCAAAGTTTTTCATCACTCTTAAATCAAAAATCAAGAGTTTTCATAGTAAAAAATTGAGGGTTTGGGTAGAATTAGGGAATTTTGTAAAAAATCGAATCTTTACCTCGAATTGAGGTCGGATTTCGAAACTAATTGCATATTAGGGACCGTGGGTGAATGGGTAAACGTAATTTGGTCTGAACCCCAAGTTTGGACCAAGTAGGCCCGGGGTCGGGTTTTAACTTTTTTCCAGAAAACATGGGAACAATTATAATTTTCAGTAAAGTTAGTTCCTTTAGCATTAATTAATGATATCAAGTTAGTTATGATTAGATTCAAGTGTATTGGAGGTCAATTCAAAAAGAAAAGTTGTAATTGAGCAGTGAATGACTTGCAAATTTGAGGTAAGTGCTTGGTTTAACCTCGACTTGAGGGAATATGAATCCCAACATAATTGCTATGTGAATTTGCATGTGTGTGGTGTATAGGTGAGGTGACGATATCTATGGACCACCAAATTATCTGTTAAGCATGATCCCTTCCCTGTTTCCAATTTATTTGATTCATGGCTTAATTGTTTGATGCTCAATGATGTTTATATGACTACTTGGCTTTGTTAACTTGTTGTTAAGTCTGATCAATTATTTTGTAAAGTGTTGGTTGTTTACTTGGTTTCATTGAGGTATATATAGATTGAGCGGGTTGATGACATTGTTTTACGAGATATGTATATTTCTGTTGGTTTAATTTTGAGATGATATTGATGAAGTTTATGAGAAAATTCAGTTTCTTGTTTATATGTATTGTGACAAAAATATTGTGAAATGCTTGGCGTGAATTGTGAGAGTTTTTCTAAATATACTGATATGATATGTCAGGTAGGAGCGGGTTGCATGCCACAACAAGGAGTGATAAGGGTGGACAGGTGGGATCGGGTTGCACGCCGCAACAGAAGTAATAAGGGTGATATATATTTAGGGAGGAGCAATAAGGGTGGATAGGTGAGAGCGGGTTGCATGACGAAACAAAGAGTGATAATGGTGGACAGGTGGGATCGGGTTGCATATTGCAATAGGAGTAATAAGGGTGATATATATATATAGGGAGGAGCAATAAGTGTGGAAAGGTGGCAGCGCGTTGCACGCCGCAACAAGGAGCAATTAGGGAGGACACTTATAATTTACTGATTTTCAAAAACAAAGATTTGAGAACTTACTGGTTTTACTTTACTATTTTTTATATTTTGCACTACTTTTATTTTAAAGTCCAAGTTTGGAATAATTGGAAACTTACGTGAGAATTGGTTATAGCCGAGACATGAAAAAGGTGGCTGAGTTATTTTAAATTGTTGCTACGGCTATTGTTTGTCTATTTTATAATTTCCTTTTTGCTTTATTTTATATTGTCCATATGTTAAATTGTTAATGCCATGCCGTTGCCTCGTCACTACTTCGTTGGGGTTAGGCTCGGCACTTACTCAGTACCTGGGCTTAGTTGTACTGATACTACACTCTACACTATTTTGTGCAGATTCAGGTACCGTTCAGCGCTAGAGATTTTAGTAGTGGTCATTAATCATTTGGAGACACGAGGTATATTTGCCGGCGTCCGCAGATTCCTGAAGTCTTCTCACAGTTTTATAGAAACTGTTTTATTTTACTCAAAACAGATACATTATTTCTTTCAGCCTATTATTTGTAGTATTCTTAGAAGTTCGTGAATTGTGACACCATACCCTGGGGTAGTCTTAGTGTTATATATAAAATTAGTTCGTGTCTCGGTTTATTTATTTGTTTATCATTTTTTTTTGAGTTATTCGTTGGAAATCATTAGATTTATAGCTAATCGAATTCTAACATTTGGCTTATCTAGAAAGTGTGGTGTTAGGCGTCATCACAATACTTAAGGTTGGGAAATTTGGGTCGTGACAGGGGTACGGGTGTACTCTATTCTTGCATAAAAAGTAGAAAACATGTCTATAGGGTCTACGTGCTTTATTTGCTATTTTGTTTAACTTGCTTTATTTCTGTAAACTAATAAAATCATGCTTATAGGAAATAACGCATTTCACCTAACTTGTCTTATACTCGTGAACTATCCAAAGCATGTTAGTTTAAGTAATCGCTAAACTAGATTTCATGTCCACTAATGTGCGCTTTAAGGAAACATGTCTATAGGAATCAAACGCCATGCTTAATTAGTAGACAACATGCCTATAAGATATAATAATATATGTCTTCACTAATGATCATTTCGATATCATGACTATAGGATTTTAATATATAAATCAATTATTTTTGTTGTTTTCATTATAATGCCTCACCTGGATGACATGCCTATAAGGATAAAGTATTATAAAATCAAGTTCAATTATCAATCCTGCCTATAGGATATTGTCACTCTCCTAGAAAGAATGTCTATAAATCAAACTTCATTAACTCTGAGCCTTCGAACACTCTTACTGGCTCATTGCGTGAAAAATTTAGATAGCGTGCTTATAGGGATTTTAACGCCTTCAATCTGTAAATTCATTAGTCAAAAGTTTCAGTACTGCTTATACGATATTGGAAATCAGAATAACATAGAAGCCATGTTTATAGGATTTAACAACTTAAATGCGTCTTAACTCTAAAAATGTATACTACCTAGTCTGCCCCCGTGCATTTGTTCTTTTTAATGTGCGCCTATTTTTGTTATTTTGAGCACCTTAAGCGATGTCTAGAACCACCCAAATACTAGGTCCAAAGCCTCCTAGACCATAGGCATGGGACATGCAGTGCACGCATAGGACACGATTTAGAGATGAATTAGAACGCTTCAGGTAAACAAATTTAACATAGTAATTGGGTAGTAGGAGATGATATTATGGACCCGCTGAATAATATGAGCAACCCCTACCCTAAGTAAGTAGCTAAGTATTATTTATGTTGCATATGATGATCTTTTAGGCTAAAATACTTAATATCCCCTCCTTTATTTGATTATTTATCACATTTAGTTGTTGAATTTAGAACAACTAAGTTGTACCGTGTAATCTCTATACACCGGCACTAATTATGTTATAGCTTAATTGTTGTCCGATTTTCTTTGCAATTGTTCATAATAGAACCTTTAAATTCTTTGTCTTCCATCGCTTATATGATCACATAGAAAAATTATAATCTAATAATCAACGTAGTGTGAACTTTGTCCGGGACACATAGTTATGGACTTCGAAGAGTGCCTAACACCTTCTCTTTGAGGTAATTTGAGCCTTTACCCGATCTTTGAAGACGTAGACTAGTTAATCATAGTCATTTGCAAATAGGTGCTCTAACACATCTTAAATTCGTTAGGTGACGACTCTTCTCTTTTAATACCCACTAAGAAGAGTTGTCTCACGTCGAAGCCCACTTTCGCAAGAAAACGGGGCATGTCACCGTGGCGACTCAGCTGGGGATTTACGCTTAGGCTCTTACCATAACAAAGATGACTTGTGTGATTTATTTGATGACATGAACGTCCCTTCCCTTATTTCCTTCATTTGTTTAAATTGATATGACATGCATATCCCTTTCCTTATTTTCATTTATTTGTCTAAATTGTTATGACAGGAATCATCCCCTCCCTATTTCCCTTTATTGCTATGACATGTACAAGATTACTATATCATGTTTCTCCCATTCCTATCTCTTATTTGTTTCATTCAATATTCGCACGTTTTCATGAGTTAAACTAACTTCCCTCATTTGTCTTTCTTTTTTTCTTTTCTTTCTCTAGTTCATCTTTATTGATTACTATTTTTACGCACTTTCATCATGTAAATATTTTGCAATGTGTTAATATTTCGTATAAAGGAAGATCCACATCATACTCCACTCGTGCCTATTATTAACCTAGCAACGGTTTATGAGTGTTCGCGCTTTCCTAAATAACACCCTTTTTAAACTGGAATGGCTTAATTACGGTAGACTAGTTGATCATCGGTGCAGTCGACGGTCCCGTGCCTTTCCCTCTCAAGTTGTCCATGTTACACCCCATGTTTTCGTACTTGAAAGTACGCTATAAATAAATTATTTAAATCTAGAAAATGAGATGTTACATCCCACATTTTCGTACGCTAATGTCTCGTCGTAAGTTAATCGACGTAAGTTCGGGAATGAGATTATAAGAATTATGCTATTTCAAACAAGTGATGAGTAAATTCGTGAAGGTGAAAGGTGAAGCAAATCGAAGAAACAAATTTCGTTTAAGTTTGATATTTTAAGATAAAATACGGTCCAAGCTACAATACCCTGTATTTGTGGACTTGTGCCATACAAGATACCACATGGCCATAATAGTAAGGTGTATAAAAGTGTGTTAAAAGTGAGTAGTATTTTAAGTAATTTGAGATAATTCTTAATTATGTGAATAATTGATTAATTATTTACTTAATGAGGGATTAGCAAGTGAATTAAGGATTAGTGGATGATTAATTAAGGACTCTGGATAAGACCAAGGAAACATTAACGTGGCAGTAAGATTAGACCAAGTAAATGACTCTTAATTCACATAAAAGGTGGCAAATTGGGGAAGTCTTTGGCCAATTAAGCCACTAAGTGGGACCCACTCCTAAGGGTTAATAGAACCTCTCTAATTCATTTTTTAAATCTCAACATATCAAAGAATGTTTTGGCAAAAATATTAAGAGACTTTGGTCCCTACTTTTCTTTGGTTTTCCAATGGCTTTAAATGTGAAAGTCTCTCTAAATTAAAAAAATGAAAAGGCTTATGACTACAAAGTGCAGACTAGGCTTCGGCATATTCATACAAGATCTTATTATGCGTGAGATGCAATTCTATGTAAGCACGGTACAATCTTCTCAAGAACATCATACAGATGTTTTCCTACTTCGATCTGTTGTTATGTGTTTTTCGCAAAAGACGTGTGTTAGAGGGAATGCAAAGAGAATCGGCTCAGGTATGTGAAGGCTATCCCTTTTTTTCTTTTGGAATTATCCAACTGATACAAATGAAACGAGCAAAATACACAACTTTCATAAATGACTCTACAACAACAACAAGCCCAGCTTACTCCCAACATGTGGGGTCTGGGGAGGGTAGTCTGTACGCAAACCTTACCCCTACCTAACGCAGGTAGAGAGGCTGTTTCCAATAGACCCTCGGCTCAGGAAGAATAGGAAAGAAAGAAAAAAAATTTAAAAAAAAAAAATAAAAAATAAATGAGAGTACAATACCTGAGACGAACAACACCACACACCGTAATAAAAACCTAAGAATACGAAGGGAATGCATGCCACTAAGTCTATCGGTGAACACTATAAACTACCTACTAATATTCTACCTTAATCCTCGACCTCCACACCCTCCTATCAAGTGTCATGTCCTCAGTGAGCTGAATCAACGCCATGTCCTGCCTAATCACTTCTCCCCAGCACTTCTTAGGCCTACCTCGACCCCTTCTCAAACTCTCCATGGCCAACCTCTCACATCTCCTGACAGGGGCATCAATGCTTCTTCTCCTAACATGTCCGAACCATCTCAGCCGCGACTCCCGCATCTTGTCTTCCACGGAGGCTACTCCCAATCTGTCCCGGAAAGCTTCATTATTAATTCTATCCCGCCTGCTACACCCACACATCCATCTCAACATTCTCATCTCTGCTACTCTCATCTTAGAACGTGGGAGTTATTGACTGGCCAACACTCAGCCCCATACAACATAGCGGGTCGAACCACCACTCGGTAAAACTTACCTTTGAGTCTCAACGGCACCTTCCTATCACATAGAACACCAGAAGTGAGCTTCCACTTCATCCACCCCGCTCCGACGCGATGTGCGACTTCTTCGTCAATCTACCCGTTACCCTGGATAATAGACCTGAGATACTTAAAACTCGCTCTCTTGGGGATAACTTGAGCATCAAGCTTAACCTCTATGTCTGTATCATTGATCTCACTGAATTTGCACTCCAAGCATTCTGTCATGGTTCTACTCAGCTTGAAACCTTTAGACTCCAAGGTCTGTCTCAAAACTTCAAACCTCGCGTTAACTCCGCTACGCGTCTCGTCAATCAACACTATATCATCGGCAAATAGCATGAACCAAGCCACCTCCCCTTGGATGTGACGCGATAGTACATCCATCGCCAAGGCGAACAAAAATGGACTAAGAGCCGATCCCTGGTGCAACCCCATCACCACAGGGAAATGGTCTGAGTCAGCACCCACAGTACTCACCCGAGTCTTAACATCCTCATACATATCCTTAATCACCCTAATGTACGCTACGGGAACGCCACTAACCTCCAAACACCTCCACATGACCTCCCTTGGAACTTTATCGTATGTCATCTCAAGGTCAATAAACACCATATGCAAATCCTTCTTCCTTTCCCTATACTGCTCCATTAATCTCCTTACCAGATGGATCGCTTCCGTAGTCGAACAGCCCGGCAAGAATCCAAACTGATTCTCGGAAATGGACACGCACCTCCTCACCCTGGCCTCCACCACTCTCTCCCAAACCTTCATTGTGTGACTCAATAACTTGATACCCCTATAATTGTTGCAATTTATGATATCACCCTTGTTCTTGTAAAGCGGAACCATCGTACTCCACCTCCATTCTTCGGGCATCTTCTTCACCTTAAAAATAACATTAAATAGCGTAGTGAGCCACTCCAAAGCTACCCTCCCCGCGCTCCTCCAGAATTCCATCGAAATTTCGTCTGGTCCCGTTGCTCTGCTCCTACACATCTTGTGCATCGCTCCTTCCACCTTCTCTACCGTAATCTGCCTACAGTACCCAAAATCCCGCTGACTCTCGGACTACTCCAACTCGCCCAATACAACGCGTCTATCCCCCATGTGACTCTATTTATATAAATACTAGGGATGTCTATATTCTTGATTCCCCATGTGACTTATTATTCTATCATGTGTTCATGGTTCTCAGAAAATACGTAAGTTGATAAAGTATAATTCATGACATTACTCAAATGCATAATGGTCTTATGACATTCTGAAAGATTTTATTGACGTACTTCTCATGCATTGCATTCATTTATACATGTACATTGACACGTGATTAGGTGGCGTTATATACGCGTATATATGTGTAATATATATATATATATATATATATATATATATATATATATATATATATATGGGATTTGAGAAAAATTACAATATTATATATGCACTACCACCTGATTAGTTGGTATACGTTGATGATTTTGCCCACAGTGGCCGAGATCATATAATGGGATTCCTTCAGAGACTTGATGATGTTATGTCTGCGTATGGAATTTATACGCATATGCATGGCATTGTATATATTAATGATTCACAGGGTTATTAAGTTTTACATGTTGACTCTTTTACTCCATGTTTCTCTCATGTCTATTATTTACTTATTTTCATTCCTTACATACTCAGTACATTATTTGTACTGATGTCTCTTTTGCTTGGGGATGCTATGTTTCATGCCCGCATGTCCTGATAGACAGGTTGAGAGTCCTCTAAGTAGGCTATCAGCTCAGCGGAAGGTGTTGGTGCGCTCCATATGCTCTGGAGTTGCTTATTTGGCCAGTATAATTAGGACACATATTGATTAGTATGGTTGGGCCTTGCTACGACCTTTATGATACTTATGTACTCTTAGAGGCTTGTAGACAGATGTCATGTATACAGATACTTGTATGGCCTTGTCGGTCTATGTTTTGAGTTTACAAATGATCATGTTGGCCTTATGTAAGTTTCAATATCAGGTTGGGTCATTCTATGTCGAGGCTCGTGTTTATTCTACTTATCTCACGACAACTTCTCCGGCTCATTTACCTATAATAGTATAATACAAAAGATACGTTACGTTGGTACTCGGTTGAGTAAGGTACTGAGTACCCGTAGCGACCCATCGGTTTGGGTCGTGATAGTCCACTTGAGAGTACTGGTCTACCCCTTTCTAGAAAAACATACTTCGATTTGAAATGCATATGCATCATGCTAAACCTAGTACGGATTAAGACGTCATTGACGTAACAATTGTTGATACCCAATTTTTCCTAAAATTATTTTTTTAACTTGCATATATGCCTTCAAAATCAGTTTTTATAATGATTGGCATTTTTCTATAATTTTCCCACATATTTATTAATTTATTCTAATTTATGTAGTATTTTTATCTCCAATAATTAATCATAAATTTGCATTACAAATGATTTCAAAATATGTCTTGGTTTAATATATCATTTTTAGGTCCTATTAAGGCCAAATTATTTTACGAACTAGCCTAATTAGCATTATTTGGCTATAGTTGCAGTGACTTTACTATTATAGCCTAATCATACATTTTGTGCTATTTTGACTCGATAATCAGTTATTTTATATTTTTAATACTAGTTAATCACTTTAATTTCATCCATTTAGCCTTAATTTTATTTTATATAATTATTGGCCATTTTTATTAATTATTTAGACATTTTTTATGGGTATTTAACATTTAGCCACTTTAATTTCGATTTTTATCCAATTAAAACCGGACCCCTTAACCCAATTAAAAACCAGCCCAATCCTTAAATTATACCCGGCCCAACCCCCTTTTAATCTGAGTTGTTGATTAATTCAATTAAACGGCTCAGATTAGAACCTAGCATAATTAACCCTCTGTAACGACCCGACCGGTCGTTTTGTGTTTCAGGACCCCATTCCCCTAAATTAGACTTCCTGTAGTTTCTTTTACTGATTTATTGTCAAGCCCTAAAATCGAGGGACGGGACCAGCGCCTAACCGAGTGACCCGGTCAAGAAAGCCTGTTTAGCCTTCCGACTTATTCCTCCCCGTGTTTATAGCATACTTTATTTACATGAGGTAGCAAGAAATAACTCAAAAGCATATATATATTCATAACATTAAGTCAATTTTCCTCTTTCACCATTACCAACATTAGATCTTTTAAAACATACATACCAATTACAATATTCACGATATGGAATCACGATTATGATTAAATCCAACAACTACCCAAAACATATTCACAACCCACATAAGTGTCTACGGAGCCTCTAAGAGTTCGGAGAAATAATCATAGACCTGTCGGCGACATGGCCCCGACTATACCTCAAAAAGACAACATGTACAAAGGAGATCCACATATAACTACACACGACCCCGGGAGGAAATGGGGCTCACCAGAACTGCTGAAGGGAGGAGGAGAAAGCACCACTATCGTCGATCGGCGCTACCTGCTACAGAACCACCTACATATATTTAAAAGATGTAGCGCCCCCGGCAAAAGGGACATTAGTACTATTGAATAGTACTAGTATGTATGAACAAACTCTACTCCAGAGAGGATAAACATCAACAAGCAATGATACAAATAGAGACATCATATAAGAATTCAACGAAGTAGGGGAAAACACAAATAAGAGTCACCATGTTTCTTATCCCGTTTTGCCATCTTTTGGTTAATGATCCTTTAAGTTCAAGTGTTATTATTATTATTACTATATCACTGTGTCGTTGTCACACAGAGTCCGGTCTCGGCCCAACCTGCTAAGCCATCCTAGGTGAGGCACCAACAACATCATAACTCATATCATCACCGTGGCATTTTCACACGGAGTCCGATATCTCACCGGCTGGATCTGGTATCTCACTGGTTGGATCCGATCTCTCACTGGAGGGGCCATCTCAATTGAAACAGTGAGGCAATAATCTATATCATATCTCAATCTGAATGTCTCCATGTGTACGGCATGGAGTCCGATCCCGGCTCGATCGGCTAGGCCATCTCATTCTAGGACATCACCCATCATTTCTTTGATTTAGTTCAATTTTATCATTTTCCATATTTTGATTCAGATTTCATATCATTTCACTCTTGTGATTCATATTACATATCATTTCAATCCTTTGATTCATATTTCATATCGTTTCAATCTTTTGATTAACATTTTATATCCATTCAATATTTGGATTTATATCTCATTCAATCATTCACATCTACCACACCCATCACATAAGAGGATTCGCACACATAGTAAAGGAAGGAGCATAATGGTCAGAATTCATACTTTCAATTAGCATAACAACATGGTAGTAACATGGAACGACATAGAAGCAAGGATTCCTCAACTTGACACATAAGACACATAAATTCCATAGAGATTCAAACAAGAGAATCATACCCAGAAAGTGAACACTAATAGGTTTATCCTATGAAGATTAGAGTTAGCCATACATACCTCGATTTGGGATTTTTCCTTAATTTCTAACACAATCACCGGACCTTCTAGCACCTTCAATCTAGTTCACAATGTGGCAAATTGAACTTAGAATTAGGAATAATGATCATGTCTTGAACTCACTTAAGCGTTTTATCAAACACTAGGTGTTCCTTTAGATTGAATGGCCTCTTTTTAGTGAAATATAACTCTAACCCATTTCCCTTCACTAGATTATGACTAGTTCGTTAAATGAATGCAAGATTCCCACCCCCATCTTCATGAACTCACCTAACCATGTTTAATGTTAACAAAAACCTGGAAATTAAGGTTGGTGGGATGGAAGCTTACCTCTTGTGGTGAAGAAAATGGTGCCATACTTGATCAATTACAGGCCTGAGTAGTGATGGTGGATCAAATTGATGAAGTTGGGACTCTCTCACACTAGAACCCACTTTTTCTTCTATTTATATTATCAGAGAATAGTTAAAATTATGAGAAATGGGTTTTATATTAGGTTGGGGGTCGGGTTATAAAAATTAGGAAATAGGAGCCCCGATGCAGGTTTGCGTTCCGGAACTCGATCGCATTCCGATTATGCGGTCCGCAAACCTGTTGCATTATTGGCCTTCAGCTGGGCCAAAAAGTAAAAGGAACTGCCCAGGTATGCGCCAACTATGCGGTCTGCATCCCTCTTATGCGATCGCATAGCGCACCGTATGATTCCCCCCGCAAAAACTCAGGTGCAATAAGCGAAAACCATGCGGCCCGCATACATGATATGCGATCACATTTTGGGCCGCATAGCTATCCTCAAAATGGACAGCAATCTGTCAAACTATGCGACCACTGTGTTGTTCGCATACTTGATATGTGATCGCATAGTGGAATGCAGATTCGCACAACTGGAAAAATTCTATCCTCTAAGTCCCGGGGTACTTTTCACTCCTAAAAGGTCCGATTTAAGACTTTTTATAGTTATATCCACATAGAGATCTATCCGGGCAATGTTTCTAGTTCAGAATTCAATAGGTCTTTACATTAATGACTTGCGTGGGTGGTTGATTTGGGATTTGGAAGAGTTTGGAATGGTATAGTAACACTTGGTTCCTTAAGGTTGGCCTTAAAGGCCAAGTTTGACTTCGGTAAACGTGTTAAGTAAACGACCTCGGAATCAAATTTCGACGGTTTTGGTAGGTTCGTATGATGATTTCGAACTTGGGTGTATGTTCGAAATGGGTTTTGGATGACCCCAGAGCGTTTCAGAACAAAATAATGGTTTCTTTAAGTTCAAATTGAGGTTTGGGACGTGATTTTGTGTTATCGAGGTCCAAACAGAATTTCGAGACCGGGAATAGTTTCGTCATGTCATTTATGACTTGCTTGAAACATTTGGTGTCATTCACATAAGTATAGGTAGGTTCGGTGAATTGTTAGCGAATTCAAGAACTTAAAGTTCTTAAGTTTGATATTAGGGGTTTTGAGGTGTGATTTATAGTTTTAGCACTATTTTGGGTGTTTCGAAGGCTCGAGCAAGTCACTATTATGTTTTGGGATTGGTTGGTATATTTGGACGGGGGCTCGGGTAGGCCCACATGCCGCTCGGGCATCGAGCGAGGCTAAAAACCAGCAAAAATAGTTGTTGGTGCACCAGATCTGGTGTGACCGCACATGCAGTTGCCCAGTCGCAGATGCGAGACTGCTCCTGCGGTCCCAGCCTCGCAGATGCAGCCCCAGGTGAGTTCGCCCATTTTTGCAGGTGCGGATAGCCTTTCAAAGAAGCGGAGCTGCAGGTGCGGGCTCCTCTCTGCAGATGCGAGCCCAGACCCCCTTGCCCATTTCTGCAGATGCGAAATCGCAGGTGCGGTCCTCGAGCCACAGGTGCGAAAGACCTATAGGCAGTGAGGTTCTTTAAAAACACGGGAACGAGCCATTTTCCACCATTTCTTTCCTCCATTGGCGTCCCTAGGAGCTTGAAAAAGGGGCAAACGACCTAGCTACTGAAAGCTAAGTAATTTCTACCCTAATGTTAGTTCAATACTTGATTTCCTAGGCACATTAACATCCTAAATTAGTATAAATCAAGGGTTAGAGTAAAAACCTTGGGTTTTATGAAGTTTAGGGAATTACCCACTAATTAGTTATGAAATCATACAAAAACCATATATTAATGATCCTTATGTTATGGGTAAGTGTTTCCTTCGAAAATCTCCGGAGTCCGAGCATGTGGGCCCCGGGGGTGTGTTTTGAAATATTTTTCAAAGTTGGTTGAAATAACTAATTAAATAGGTAAATTTCATACTTTTGAGCATGGATTAATTCATGTATACCATATTTGATTAGTTTCGAGTCCTTGGGAGACGAGTTTGGATTTTCGGGCGCATTCTTGATTTGGAAAGTAGGTTTGAAACGAGGTGAGTCTCCTTTCTAAACTTGTAAGGGAGAATTTTCACCATAGGTGCTTTTAAATAAGTGTATGACTTGATTGCGGGGGATACGCACGCACGAAGTGATGAGAGTCCGTGCATAGCTACTATTATGCCTTGTCGGGTAGTTTAGGATTCACAAGCATGCTTTATGTGTCGTATCTGTGATCTTACATAGGGTTTAAGTAGTGTAATATCCTTGAATTTCTCATACGAAGGCCTAGGAGGTTATGTTCCGAAGTTGACCTTGTTGAATCCTATTCTGCTAGTATGTTCTCTGCTACGTTTCCGGAATTTCATGTTAATTATGTGTATATATATGGGAACCCGCATCGCATGTATGATTTGCGAGTGGGGTAGCCCTAGTATTATGTTGACTGCGTCGCATGTTCGATTCGCGAGCGGGGAAAAATAAATGCATCTATGGTTCGAGCAATTCGAGCCTTCGGCACTGCACATTTACTTTGCACATCGTATCAGCCGTACGTACATGACCTGTTATGTGTTTGATAGTTTATGGGAAGCCCTATAATTGTATCCGTTGATTTCTTTAAGAAAAGGGAAAACTAAGTAGATTATATGCTATGGAAAATGACACGTAAAGGTAATAGAGCATGTTATTTGATGCTCTTGTCCCTATTATTGTTCATTACTGTTGTCTCTATTTAGCCTGTATTATTAATTTATTGTTGGGCCCTAGTAAGTATAACGTCGACCTCTCGTCACTACTTCTTCGAGGTTAGGCGGGATACTCACTGGGTACATATTTGTTTATGTACTCATGCTACGCTTTTGTACTTAATTGTATAGGTTCTGAGGTGGGTGCATCTGGTTATCAGGCCGGAGCTCGATCTTGAGTTATATCTGGACTTGACTTCACGGTGAGCTGTTTCCCTTGACGATCTTCAGCAGTTCTACGGAGTCTTCTTTTGTTTATTCCTGTCTAGTTCTTCAAATAGTAGGACATTTTATTTATCTTTTGCTGTACTATATTAGTATGCCTATAGACTTATGACACTGGTTCCAGGCACACACATCGTAGATACTTTATTTTTGGGTTGTAGATATTATTGGGTTACGATCCCTTATGGTTAATTATGTTCAAGTCAGTCAAACTTTACCCGTCTTTACTTAGTGTTTAAACTTAAAATTTGGCAAGTGTTGAAATGTTTTTGCAAATAAGGGAAATTCACTAGTAAATCAAGTGTTGGAATGCCTGGCCATGGTGTTCGGCGCCATCACGACCTGAGTTAGGATTTTGGGTCGTAACAACATGGTATCATAGCTCTAGGTTCACGTAGGTCTCACAAGTCACGGGAAAACAAAATAGAGTCTTGCGGATCGGTACAAAGACGTCTGTATTTATCTTCAGGAGGCTATAGGGTGTTAGGAAACCTCTCTTTATTCATCTTCTATCGTGCAGTCGATGGTATAAAAAATCTCACTCTTCTATTCTCTCATAGATGGTGAGGACGCGAGCAGTCGTTGTTCCAGACCCGGGAGATACCGCTACCCCTTACATCCGAGGTTCTGGGAGAGGCCGGGGGAGGGCACCAGCCCGAGGGAGGGGACGAGGGCGTCCCAGAGCTATTCAAGTTGCACCACCAGCAGGGCCAACAGCGGATCCCATTCTCGGTGGAGCACGACGAGGTGCCCCCAGCAGATCCTGCTCCGATGGACTTTATGACGGTGCCAGGCTTCAAGGAGGTCATAGGCCGTATGATGCAGTTCATGGATACCATGACTCAGGCTGGCTTGTTTCCAGCAGATCCTACCACATCTCAGGCGCGAGGGGGAGTCCAGACCCCTACTTCCCAGGCCGCAGGTCATGCAGCAATAGTATATCAAACCCCGGGTACACTACCCGAGGGAGGGGACCAGCCTGTAGCAGCAGCACCTGAGCCAAGACAAGTTGCGGACGGCGATCCGCATAAGCTATTGGATAGGTGGACAAGATTACACCCTCCTGTCTTTAGAGGTGAGCGTGGTAAGGATGCCCATGACTTCATTGATAGGTGCAGGGAAAAACTACACAACATGACAATAATCGAGTCCCATGGAGTTGACTTCACTACTTTGCAGTTAGAGGGTAGGGCCCGCAGATGGTGGCAGTCCTATATTCTTTGAAGACCAGCAGGTTCTCCTCCTATCACCTGGGAGCAGTTTACCCAGATGTTCCTTGACAGATACATTCCACCCCTTGAGATGGAAGAACTGCGATATCAGTTTGAGTAGCTGGAGCAGGGTCAGATGTCAGTGACAGACTACGAGGCTAGGTGTTTTGAGGTGTCTCGTCATGCACTCATGATACTTCTTACTGATGCTGAGAGAGTGCGGAGGTTTGTAGTTGGGTTACATCTAGGCATTAGGGCCAACATGGCCCGAGAGGTGGAGATGAGGACCCCTTATCAACTTGTGGTAGAGATTGCTCGCAGGATCGAGGGTTATCGGTCGAGGAACAAAAAGCAGGGGAAGAAGAATAAGAGAGTCATATTTTCTAGGGATTTCAGAGGCGCTCTGGCTAGGGGCAGAGGTCAGTTCGCAGGGTCCAGCCCAGCAGGCCCCCAAATTTAGCACCCTCACCACCCTCTTGTGGTGTTCCAGGGAGGCCTTATTTCAGTGCCATGTCGGAGAGTTTTTATCGCCCACCAGCCATTCGTGGTTCCTCCGGCAGGTATTCCGGTCATCAGGGATCTGCTAGTCCTTACTTCAGTGTTATGCAGAGAGTTATCACCATCCCTCAGCTATCCAGGATTCTTCCTCTTCAGGGCTGCAGGCCATGGTACCAACGTGATGTTATGAGTGCGGGGATCCAGGCCATATCAGGAAGACTTATCCGAGGTTTTGGGGAAAGGCAGTATAGCAGGGTTACCAGCCTATGAGTTCAGCATCAGCAGTCCGGCCACCCAGAGGTGGAGGACATGCCGACATGGGTCGTCCTAGGTGAAGGTCAGACATGGGGAGTTCAGTCAGCTCCTGTTCATTTCGGCGGAGGTCAGACGTCCGGTGCTCCAGCTAGATTTCATGTTATTCCTGCCAGATCAGATGTAGTGGCCTCAGATGTCGTGATCACAAGTATTATTTCAGTATGTGGTAGAGAGGCATCAATGTTATTTGATCCCGGATCCACTTATTCATATGTATCAGCCTTATTTGCTCGCTTCCTAGATACTCCTCGTGAGTCCTTGGGTACTCCTATTTATGTGTCCACTCCTCTGGGCGATTATGTGGTGGTAGACCAGATTTATCGGTTCTGTGTGGTTACATTTTGTGGGTTCGAGACCAGAGCGGACCTCCTATTGCTTGACATGGTTCATTTCGAGGTTATTCTAGGCATGGATTGGCTATCTCCCTATCAATCCGTTCTAGATTTCCATGCCAAGATGGTTACTCTAGCCATGCCCGAGTTTCCTAGGCTGGAGTGGAGGGGTTCCTCAGTTAGTGCAGCTAGTCGGGTTATTTCCTTCCTGAAAGCTTGACATATGGTCGAGAAGGATTGCCTGGCCTATCTTGCTTATGTGCGGGACACCACCGTCGAGTCTCCGACGATTGAATCAGTGCCAGTGGTTCGAGAGTTTGCTCATGTATTCCTTTCAGACCTTCCACGCATGCCTTCAGATCGTGATATTGATTTCTGTATTGATTTAGCTCCAGGCACCCAACCTATCTCCAATCCTCCGTACCGTATGGCTCCAAAAGAATTGAAGGAGCAGCTTGAGAAGTTGTTGGCGAAGGGGTTTATCAGGCTGAGTGTATCGCCTTGGGTGCTCCAGTGCTATTTGTGAAGAAGAAGGATGGGTCTATGCGGATGTGTATTGATTACCGTCAGTTGAATAAGGCCACCATTAAGAATAAGTACCCATTGCCGCATATCGATGATTTGTTTGACCAATTGCAGGGCGACCAGGTGTTTTCTAAGATTGATTTGAGATCGGGGTACCACCAGCTGAGGATTCGGGACTCAGATTTTCTGACGACTGCTTTCCGTACGAGATACGACCATTATGAGTTTCTGGTGATGTCCTTTGGCTTGTCTAATGCCCCGACAACATTTATCGACTTGATGAATAAGGTGTTCAGGCCGTATATTAATTCTTTTGACATTGTCTTCATTGATGACATTCTAGTTTACTCACTTAGCCAAGGGGAGCACGAGCAGCATTTGAGAGTTGTGCTCCAAACTTTGCGAGAACATAAGCTATATGCTATGTTCTCCAAGTGTGAGTTCTGGTTGGATTCCATGGCATTCTTGGGACATGTGATATCCGGAGAGGGTATCAAGGTTGATCCTAAGAATATTGAGGTTGTCTAGAGTTGACCACGTCCTACTTATGCTACAGAGATCAGGAGCTTCGTGGGTCTAGCAGGTTATTATCACCGATTTATTGAGGGCTTTTCGTCCATTGCAGCCCCACTGAATAGATTGACTCAGAAGAATGCCCCGTTCTGATGGTTCGACGAGTGTGAGGCGAGCTTTCAGAAGCTCTAGACAACATTGACCTCAACACCAGTTCTAGTATTGCCTTCCGGTTCTGGGATGTATACAGTATATTACGACGCTTCACGTGTTGGTTCGGGATGTGTGTTCATGCATGAGGGGAGAGATATTGCTCATGCTTCGTTACAACTAAAGGTTCATGAGAAGAATTACCCTGCGCACAATCTGGAGTTGGTGGCGATTATTCATGCTCTTAATATTTCGAGACACTACTTATATGGGGTTTCTTGTGAGGTTTATACAGACCACCGCAGCTTACAGCACTTGTTCAAGCAGAGGGATCTTAATTTGAGGCAGTGCAGGTGGCTTGAGTTGCTGAAGAATTATGATATCACCATTCTCTATCATCTGGGCAAGGAAAATGTGGTAGCAAATGCCTTGAGCAGGAAGGCGGAGAGTATAGGTAGTTTTGCTTATATTGTAGCAGAGGAGAGGCCTCTAGCTTTGGACATCCAGTCCTTGGCTAATCGCTTGGTGAGATTGGACCTTTAAGAGCCCCGACGAGTTCTGGCACATGTGGTTGCTCAGTCTTCGTTATTGGGGGAGATTAGGGCCCGACAGTTCGATGATCTGTGCTTGGTAGAGCTACGGGAGATAGTGGTTCAGGGTGGTGCCAAGGAGGTTACTATTGGCAAGGATGGTGTTCTGAGGCTTCAGGGCCGTTTGTGTGTTCCCAATGTTGATGGCCTGAGGGGGATGATTCTAGAGGAGGCCCACAGTTCACGGTATTCTATTCATCCTGGTGCTAAGAAGATGTATCGTGACTTGAAGCAGCATTTCTGGTGGAGGCAGATGAACAAGTACATAGTGGAGTATGTGGCTAGATGTCTTAATTGCCAACAGGTTAAGTATGAGCACCAGAGGCCAGGAGGCCCACTTCAGCAGATGCCCATACCTGAGTCGAAATAGGAGCGCATCACTATGGACTTCGTACTTGGGTTACCTCAAACTTTGCGGAAGGTCGACGCAGTTTGAGTTATCGTGGACAGGTTGACCAAATCAGCGCATTTCATTCCAGTAGCTACTACTTATACTTCTTAGTGGTGTGCCCAAACCTACATTCGGGAGATAGTCCGGTTGTACGCTGTGCCTGTGCCCATTATATCAGATCGAGGTCCTCAGTTCACCTCACACTTCTGGAGAGCATGGCACAGTGAGATGGGCACCCGAGTAGAGCACAACACATCATTTCACCCCAGACCGACGGGCAGTCGGAGCGGACAATTCAAATATTGGAGGACATGCTCAGGGCATGTTTGATTGACTTCGGAGGTCAGTGGGACCAGTTCTTGCCTCTGGCCGAGTTTGCTTACAATAATAGTTATCACTCCAGCATCGAGATGGCTCCATTTCAGGCCTTGTATGGCCGCCGATGTCGTTCTCCTATCGGGTGGTTTGTGCCTGGTGAGGCTAAGTTTTATGGCACCGACCTGGTAAAGGATGCTTTGGAGAAAGTGAAGTTGATTCAGGAGAGGCTTCGCACAACACAGTCCCGATAGAAGAGTTACGCGAACAGAAGGCACGTGATGTATCTTTTATGGAGGGAGAGAAGGTTCTGTTGAAGGTCTTGCCGATGAAGGGTATTATGAGGTTTGGAAAGAGGGGAAAACTAAGCCCGAGGTTTATAGGTCCTTTCGAGGTATTGAGGCGGGTTGGAGAGGTTGCTTATGAGCTTGCTTTACCTCCCAGTTTGTAAGGAGTCCATCCGGTTTTTCATGTATCCATGCTCCGGAGATACCACACCGACTACTCTCACGTGGTTGATTTCAGCACCATTCAGTTGGATGAGAGATTGGGCTACGAGGAGGAGCTAGTTGCTATTATTGACAGACAGGATCGCCAGTTGTGGTCCAAGAGAGTTTCAGCCGTATAGGTCCAGTAGAGGGGACAACCAGTCGAGGACGCGACTTGGGAGTCCGAGGAGGACATGCAGAGCAGATATTCACACTTATTCAGCACTTTAACAGGTGGAGAATGTAACGACCGGACCGTTCGTTTTGTGTTTCAGGACCCCGTTCCCCTAAATGAGACTTCCTGTAGTTTCTTTTACTGATTTATGACTTGCGGGGGCTGGTGGTTCGGGATTTGGAAAAGTTTGGAATGGTATAGGAACACTTGGTTCCTCAAGGTTGGCCTTAAAGGCCAAGTTTGACTTCGGTCAACATTTTGACTAAACGACCTCGGAATCGGGTTTCGACGGTTCCAGTAGCTTCGTATGATGATTTCGGGCTTGGGCGTATGTTCAGAATTGAGGTTGGATTACCCGGGATCGTTTAAGTGCCCAATAATGAAATAAGAGTTTCTTTAAGTTCAAATTCAGGTTTGGGATGTGATTTTGTGTTATCGAGGTCCGAATGGAATTCCGAGAAGGGGAATAGTTTTGTCATGTCATTTATGACTTGCTTGAAAAATTTGGTGTCATTCCAAGTAGTATAGGTAGGTTCGGTGCATTGTTAGCGAATTCAAGAACTTAAAAGTCTTAAGTTTGATTCTAGGGGTTTTGAGGTGTTATTTTTAGTTTTAGTGTTGTTTTGGGCGTTCCGAAGGCTCGAGCATGTCCGTATAATGATTTGGGATTGGTTGGTATATTTGGACAGGGGCTCGGGTGGGACCATATGTCGCTCGTGCATCGAGCGAGGCTAAAATCCAGCAAATATAGCTACCAGTGCACCAGATCTGGTGCGACCGCACCTACGGTGGCCCAGTCGCAGATGCAAGACTGCTCCTGCGGTCTCAACTTTGCAGATGTGGCCTCAAGTGAGTTCTCCCATTTTCGCAGGTGCGGACTCTTCTCTGCAGGTGCGAGCCCAGATCCCTTTGCCAATTTCTGCATATGCGAGGTTTATCTCGTAGATGCGACACCGCAGGTGCGGTCCTCGAGCCGCAGGTGCGAAAGACCTTTAGGCAGTGAGGTTCTTTAAAAACACGGGATAGAGCCATTTGTCACCATTTCTTTCTTCCATTGGCGACCTTAGGAGCTTGAAAAAGGGGCAAATGACCTAGCTACTGAAAGGTAATTAATTTCTACCCTTATGTTAGTTCAATACTTGAATTCCTAGGTAAATTAACATCCTAAATTAGTATAAATCAAGGGTCAGAGTAAAAACCTAGGACTTTATGAAGTTTTAGAGAATTACCCACTAACTAGTTATGAAATCATACATAAACCATATATTAATGATCCTTAGGTTATGGGGTAAGTGTTTCCTTCGAAAATCTCTGGAGTCCGAGCATGTGGGTCCGGGGTGTGTGTTTTGAATTGTTTTTCAAAGTTGGTTGCAATAACTAATTAAATAGGGAAATTTCATACTTTTGAGCATGGATTAATTCGTGTATACCATATTTGATTAGTTTCGAGTCCTTGGGAGACGAGTTTGGAGTTTCAGGCACATTCTTGATCCAGAAAGTAGGTTCGACACGAGGTGAGTCTCCTTTCTAACCTTGTAAGGGGGAATTGTCCCCATAGGTGCATATAAATAATTGTATGACTTGATTACGGGGGATACGCACGCACGAAGTGAGAAGAGTCCGTGCGTAGCTACTATTATGCCTTGTCGGGTAGTTTAGGATTCACAAGCATGCTTTATGTGTCGTATATGTGATCTTACATGGGGTTTAGGTAGTCTAATATCCTTGAATTTTGCATATGAAGGCCTAGGAGGTTATACTTCGAAGTTGACCTTTTTGAATCCTTTTCTGCTAGTATGTTCTCCGCTACGTTTGCAGAATTTCCGATTAATTATGTGTATATATACGGGAACCCGCGTCGCATGTATGATTCCCAAGTGGGGTTAGCCCTAGTATTATGTTTACCGCGTCGCATGTTCGATTCGCGAGCGGGAAAAAAGAGATGCATCTATGGTATGAGCCGTCGACCTTTCGGCAGTGCACATTTACTTTTCGCGTCGTATCGACCGTACGTACACGGCTTGTTATGTGTTTGATAGTTGATGGGAAGCCCTGTAATTGTATCTGTTGATTTTTTTATGAAAAGGGAAAACTAAGTAGCTTGTATGCTATGGAAATTGACACGTAAACGTAATAGAGCATGTTATTTGATGCTCCTGTCCTTATTGTTGTTCATTATTGCTGTCTCTATCCAGCCTGTATTATTAATATTGTTGGGCCCTAGTAAATATCACGTCGACCTCTCGTTACTACTTCTTCGAGGTTAGGCGGTATACTCACTGGGTACATATTTGTTTATGTACTCATGCTACGCTTATGAACTTAATTGTATAGGTTCTGAGGAGGGTGCATCTGATTATCAGGCCAGAGCTCGATCCTGAGTCATATCTGGACTTGACTTCACGGTGAGCTGCTTCCCTTGACGATCTTCAACAGTGCTACGGAGTCTTCTTTTGTTTTTTCTTGTCTAGTTCTTTAGAATGTAGGACAATTTATTTATCTTTTGCTATACTCTCTTACTATGCCTGTAGACTTGTGACACTGGTTCCTGGCACACACGTAGTAGATACTTTATTTTTGGGTTGTAGATATTGGGTTACGATCCCTTATGGTTAATTCTGTTCAAGTCAGTCAAACTTTATCCGTCTTTACTTAGTGTTTACACTTAAAATTTGGCAAGTGTTGAAATACTTTCCCAAATAAGGGAAATTCAATAGTAAATCAAGTGTTGGCTTGTCGGACCACGGTGTTCGGGGCCATCACGACCTGAGTTAGGATTTTGGGTCGTGCCACCCCCCTAAGAGTACCCCCTTCTCATTCTCCCCTGTTTCATTTCCCAACAGTCTCTCTCTCTCTCTCTGAGACACTCTATAGAACCTTCCCCCCCTTTGAGTTCTGTCTCCCCTTCTCCGGTCACCTCCCCTGCTGGAAACTATGGGGTTCTCACCTCTCCTCGACCCTCTGGCTCCGCCTTTCATGTCTGTGTCACCGATGGAGGATCTCAAGGGACTCGGAGGCAATACACTCCCATCACCGGTCTCATGCCATGTTTTCCGGCATCCTATGGCCGTTCGAGTAAGGTCCTTGCATTTTCCGGCCAAAACGCCGGTAATACCTAAGCCTCTTCTCCTTTTTGGGTTTTCTCTGGAAACCCTAGCTTTAAAGCGTTCGATATTTTTTGATATGTGATGGATCTAAGCCTCTTTTAATGTTTTCATACATTTTCCGCGAAAAAAATCCTTGTTTTTCAAACGATTTCCTCACTCTGAAGTTAGGGTTTCTTGACACCCTTTTAAAAAAATGGGTTTTCTTCTAATTCTTAGTGATTTCTAATGAGTTTTGAGCGATTCTCTTATATTTTCTTATTGTCTGAGTTATTAAGCTAAAAAGCCCTAATTTTGTAGTTCGCCTTTGGTTATGTGTTTATGTGTGCTCGTTTCTTATGAAACTATCCATGTATTCTCTATGATTTTCGCTTTAATTTGTTGTTAGGATTTTGATTTCCTACTGTTTCTTTGATTTTCTTGCTTAGGGTTCTCTGTTTTTCGTGCCTATGTGTGTTTAATAAGCCTTGTTATTCATAGTTTACCTAATGCTCTGATGATTATGTGCATCTCTTCGAACTTATGATTTTGTATATGTTTTCCCTAGAAGCTTTTCACTGATTTTGAATTACTCCCTTATTTGTGAGATGCTTTTCTTAATTAGAACTGATTCCTTGAGATTTTAGTCCCATCCGTGATTCTTTGACTAATTTTTAGAATTAATTTATATTTTTACCATATTCATGCGCATAAACATACTTTCAAATATTCAGTATATATTTTCCTTACTTGAAATATTATGTATTTGGCCTTTATTACATGTTACGTTCTTTACTACTCATATTAGGGTGAAATCAGTCTAAATGATTCTTTCCTTATTTAATATAACTTGTACCCGTTTGTACTGGAACTCCCTAATTAAAGGGAGTCCGGTCCTGTGATTAATTCCAATTGGTATTGTTTCTATAATTATGTTAATTAAGTACTTGTTACCTTATTCTCTACTCGTTTTCAAAAGCTATAAATACTCTTTCTTTAACACGAAAAAAACAGACATACAGACACTCATTGTTCTCTCTTACTCTCCTACACACACTCTCTTGCTTCTCTTATTGACTACTTGCTACTGAGTCGGCTGAAATCCAAGACTGAGTAACTCTACTGTTCTATTTGCACTATTGCTCTATACATTGCTGCTCTATTACCCTACACACTACTGCTTTACTTCTCTGAACTCATTCTCCCATTTTGAATGGTATGTATTTTATTTGATTTACAACAGTCAAAACAACATGTTTCTATTCGTATTGCACTTCCTTTTATTACTCTTATGCATCTACTTATGGTTCTGCTGTTTACCTTGCAATTAGCATGCCTATCCTCATTGATGTGATTATACCTTCCCTATTTCAGCATGTCTACTGCTTTTCTAACTTGTTTACTACAATTCTTCCTTACCCCTAAACCCAGTACCCTATAAGCATGTACAGATGTAATCCTAGCACCCCTCAATCTAATGTTGTTAAGTTCCTGGCATGAACACCTTATGATAAAATGTGTTGTGACCGTTTAAATCCTGTAATACTTTATTTGATGTCCAACTGTGTGCAAATATGCTCTTACATGTGAACTACTTATCCCCAATCCCCTTTCCCCTGTTCGTGTTTGCTCGTGCTATTCTAGTTCTGAGATTGTCCTGCTCACCTTCTTTCAAAACTGTTTTCAACAAGAGCTAAACTCTTCTATTATTTTCTTTCAAGAACTGATTCAAGATGGATCATTTGCAAACTGGTTTTTCACAATTCCACTCTTTCAAAGCTATGTCCAGAATTCTCAAATACTCTTAGAAGTCTAGGTTCTGCCCCCTTAATGTATGACTGCTTAGGGACCCCTATGAGCTCCCTCTGAACTCTGACACATTAAGACTGGCTCTTCCACACTGCACTTACTTAATTCTGGTTATGAGTCTGGGTGTGAGCACTGCCCGGGATCCCTTGAGATCCTTAGGGAACTTTGACACACCTGGATCATGTGAAAGGTTGTGAACCAATGGCAATGAGGCATTCTGGAGATTCTGGGCCTATCAGTAGGCTCCCTATAGTATAACTTCTTATTTTCTTATTTTAATTATGCAATTTTTGCCAATGGTCTGTAATAATTATTTGTAAATAACTCTGGGGCTGGATAGTTAAAAGGGAAGGGCAATATGCATGCTGTAGTTTAATAATTCTGCATACAACCCATTCTGTATCTCTATATGTGCATATTAGACATCATGTTTTAGGATCTCATTCAACACCTAGTTTAACTACTGATGCATGAAAAAGGCCTAACAAATAGTCTCCCCTTGTTTTCGTGACTGGTAATAATTTTGCAATTTCCTAAGTACAACATATCTTGGTAAAACAACTCGCAACAGCTCCTCAAATATATCTGGTAACTACTGAACCTTGTTCCCACGCCTAGGAAAGCCTTAGGTGGTTAAAATTACTAAGCAGGAAATATGCCTTTCTATGTACACTGCCTAACTGTCAACAAGTTTAAAAATCAGGACCTCTCTGAGTTATGAAATAAATCTGCCTCTTTGTTATCTTTAAATCCTTAGATACCATGCTTTAGGATCTGAATTAAAAGCTAAAACCTTAACCGTGTTTGAGTCATGCTGCTTATGTGCATTATCTGTGGAGGTACCTGGGCCTTTTTCTGTTTATATGTTTATCCCCTTAATTGCAGTCCTATATGTTCTTATTTGTCGCTTAGTATTTTGCCTTTAAACCCGAGGGTATGCCTATAACCTCCCCCATAGGATAGAAGTCCTAAACTCCTCCAAAGGATATTAGGAAGGGACGAGTAACAACATGCAATAGAGGTCGTTGACCAACACTCGCTCTAATTACCTTTACGGTGTGAGAAAGGGTAGATATTGATATGATGACCGGTGCGCTAATACCACGTGTAGCCCCTCTTCAAGGAGTGACATACCGGGTATTGCATTGATGTGATCCATATTACAAGAAACCTAGGATATCCCCTGTGCATGTTTATAATATAATCTTTTCAAAATCTACTTAGCTTTTAAACATTTTCAAACTTAGTAACACGTGTGTGCTTAAACTACGAATCCTTCCAAAACCCTCTACTATTTTAAAACATTAATTGCTTACTTGCTAATTGTACAAATTCACAAAGTTGTTTGGTCGGGAACCACAGTTGTGGATTCTGAGGGATGCCTAACACAATCCCCTTGGATAATTTAAAGCCCTTGCCCTATCTCTGGTTACCAAAACTTGTTTGTAAATGAAACCCACTCCCCCAATAGGTGCCCTAATGCAACTTAACTCGTTAGGTGGCGACTTTTCAAAACTTGCAAACCCTTTCCCAAAAGGTAAACGAGTTGTCCCAACCAATGTCAAAAACCCTTGACCGGCCCCGAAAGGAATTTGGAGAAAAGGGGGCGCGACAATATGGCGACTCTGCTGGGGAATCTCAGGCTTTTACCATTTTAAAATTGCTTTGTGAATTTGTACCTCTTCCCATTCCACTTATGTGCCATTACTTGTCCATTTCTTTAAGCATTTACTTTTCTTCAAAAGCAAACTGACGTTTTTTTCTTGTCTCCTTCCTTTGTAACCGCTTTTAAATTATAAACTGTTGTATTTACTGTTTTCATAACGTGCAAATACATGACTACATGTTTTATTACTTACTGCATATCATGAGTCCACATCATACTCCACTCGTGCCAAAACAAAATCCTATAGCAACGCTTGATGAGTGGTTGCGCCCTTCCTATATTATCAATCAAAATTCGGAAAAGCTTATTTGCGGTAAAACTAGTCGATCAGCGGTGGAGTTGACGGTTTTTTGCCTTTCCCTCTTGAGTTGTCCGCTCAATGGTACCAGTCTAAAACCGCATAGAAACCTTACTCTGTTATACTATTGCATGCATCATTGTCAAACCTAGCCCGGCTAACGTGTCGTCCGCATAATAGCCTTTAGGATAGCGTTGTCCAAAGTCCACCGGGTTTCCATAAATCCCAACGGACATCATCACGTTCTGTGCATTTATTTGGAGAACTAAATGCTTACATGCTAATCTGAGTGGTGGCCTTGCAGTTGATTGACCCTCCCAGTTTCTAGGTGGTGCACTCATTTTGATCTTTTTCAAGGTGTAATCCTTTTCAAGGATAACCTACTCTGATACCAATTGATGTTTTATACGTCAATACCACACAAGAGGGGGGGTGATTTGTGTGGTGTCAAATTTTTGAGTGCAGTCTGTACAGGAGAACCTGATTCTTCTTGGTGTTCCAACTTCTAGAGTTTACGGAAAAGTAATTGCAGAAATAAAAGAACACAACAATTTTACGTGGAAAACACTTGGCTCAAAAGGTGAAAAAACCACGACCTACTTCCCAGTAGGAGTTTCCTAAACTCTTCACTATGTCAATGAGCCAAACAACATTTACAAAATAAACTCTTTTGTAAACCTAAGGACTAACTCTATTCCCTTTGTGGCAAACTAGCCTCTAGCGAATTGCGACAAACTTCAAGTTAACTCTAACTTGAATACTGTGTACCTATTACAATTGCTTCTAGATAAAGCTGAAAGATACAATATGTAATCACCTACTACAAACAACTCGACTCAAAAGACAACAGATGGAACTGGTTCATCGAGCTGGTTCAAGTAGCTTTTGAGTCGCACAAGGATTCTTCGCACGAACTTCTTGCAAAGTTGCTTTGGTAATTTTGCTTTCAATTCTTGTTTCACTTTAGTGTTTGTGCGTGGATTCTTCAGTATGAATACTTCAACAATTTATAGAATTAGTAGTTGAGATGTTGTTGTTCAGTTATGTTGCAATTCTTCCTTGGTGGAAGAGTTTGTGTTTATCTCAACTTCCTTGATCTTGATTCTATCCTACATGAATTCGAATTCCACCTCCTTATCAATTTGCAACCTTTTCGCGTAGGAGATAACCTCTTTGTTCAGAGATTATGTTTATCTCCTACGCATGGACTCTTCTCGTGCCAACTGGTCTGTTTGACTATGTTTGCCCTGATGGACCTGGTTCAACCGTGTTGTCATTTGTCATTCTTCAAAACCATGCAGTGACTTGATTCAACAAAATTCTACCTTTTTGATGATGATAAAATCTGTGCTTAACCCTATAAATACTTCAATCCAACATAGACACTTTTTATAGTATTAAGCATTTATCATGGAGAGACCATGTGCATTTAGGTTATAAACATCACAATAATCTTTTGAAATTTTGAAAAGCACTATATTCCCCCTTTAGGAATCATCGAAAAGTTGCAAAATGATAAACTTACCAGAATATTAACAATTACTCATGGCCATTTAGGCAACTGCAGGTGCAAAGCATGAAGTAATCATCAAAAGAAACCAAAAAATGTAAGCTATTTAAGAAACTGAGAAAAAGTCAATAACAAAATAGCAAAATTCATTGATTGGATATTGATCAGACACCATACACAAAAAGAAATAAAGACAGCAACAACCATGAGGAAAAAAAAAAAGCAGAACAGAATTAGAGAATCTCAAACTGGGTCACATAGGGGTTTTTGGGAGGCACTGGACACCTAAGACTGGGAAGGGGCAGAGGTTGTGTTCTTGACTTGAAGAAGGAAGAGCATTTGTTGTAACACACCCTCACTCTTTTCCTTTTCCTTAGCTAAATCAGCTTTGAGAGCATCCCGCTCAGCTTCAACCTGTGTAAGGCGAGTTTTCAAACGAAGGATCTCCGCATCCTTGACCTCACCTTCACGCACAAGTGTCCGGAACTTGTTATTAACAGGCAGTTTCCTGGATGAACCAGGTTCATCCTCAGGAATATTCACAATGTAGTCACAGGACAGTAGAATGTTCTTCCCAAAGTAATCCTTAGCAGTTTCCATTTCAGCCTTCTTCACTGGAACCTTGTAGTGAGCAAGAACAACCGTTAGAATAAACCCATAAGGTATCTCATGTGCCTTGGCTCCATTTGCAACACTGTCCAAGAGCTGGATGATGAAGGAAGGCCAATTTATCTGTTTACCCCTGTACATGCACTCCATTAGGGTGAGATCCAGGTAGCTGGCAATGTGCCTTCGCTCTTGCCTAGGAAGTAGAAATTTGATCACAAACTCAATAAATAGTTTGTGCTGAGCCCTCATCTCACTCTTAAATAATTCCTTGGGCTCAGGTTCTTGCTCATTCTCACAGAAGGACCTTGTGATTTGAAGGGCTGAAGGCAAACCATCCAACCTAGGCCATCTTTGCCTCGTGTAGTCCTCATACCCCTTAGAAGGGATATTCAATATTTCCCCCAATTCCTTTGCATCAAACGAAATCACAACTCCTTGATCTTTTGTAGATACCCTTCCATCTTTTACTTTTGCGTTTGCCATAAACTCTACCATCTCATTCCTAGCCAGCCTCCCCTCAAGGTGAAGGACCATGTCCTTCTACCCTTGCACATCTAAGGTATCTAGCAAGAAAATCATCACTGACTCCTCAAGGTCTATAAATAGCTTCCCTTTCAAAATAGTACGCTTCCCAAACATTGTGAGTTTGTCAGTCTCCTCACTGGACACTTCTGCTTCCTCACCACTCCATTCAGCATTATCAATGATCTTTGCTTTCTTTGATGTAGACCTGGTCCTCTTGGCAACTGCTGAGGGTGTAACAGACACAAATGTTGACTTCTTGGAAGAGGTCTTGGCTTTCTTGGGCTTTGGTGTCTCAGCCTCAACCTACGCTGGTTTTTCCTCCCGATGGACCAGGTCCATCTCATCATCATCAACAAGAACTGCCTCAACAAGCTCCCCAACTTTAGCCTTTCCCTTGGTAGCTTTCTTCTTCTTTCTCTCTCACAGAGCTTTCTCCATTTCTTCTTCACTTTGCCTAAGAGTGCTTCTAGTAGCACGACTCTTAGGGGCATGAGCATCAGCATTTGACGAGGCCTTTCTCTTCTTGGTTGTAACTGGTGTATCAGCTTTCTTGGATTTGGGGGTTATCTTTTTCCTAGGTTTGTAGGTTTCCCCCAATTTTCTCATCAAGTCTGCCAAAGTCTCTTCAATACATGAACCAAGTTCATCTACTGCATGTTGTAGACCTTCCAATCTTGCTGATGCCTCCCCATAATTGCTTCCCCCTAAGTCCTTGACTCCTTCCTCAACAACCACATGAGCGGGGCCACAAATTGCCAGAGTGGCACCTTCCTTCCAGTTCCCCTTTTAGAACTCCCTTCTCACTCTCTCTCAATTCTTTCTTTTTCCTTCTCCTATCCGGTACTTCTACATCCACTACGTAACCAATCAAAACAAACATGTTTTCAGCTATTTCAGGTTCAGCCCTATCTTCAGGATTTGCCTTCTCACAACCAGATGAACCAGTTACTTCTTCCTCATTTGCAGATTTGAAGGACTCGCTTGAACTTTCAGAATCTTGGTCCTGACTGGCTTGAAGTTTTTCATTCAATTTCCTGGCAAGAGGACCAGATGCAACAGTTTTTTCTTGCTAACATTTTCACTCTACGTTTTCTAGGGGCTGGAGTGGGGCTTGGTGTAATGGCTGGAACTGTTTGAGGTGAAAGAGTGGGTTCAAGAATGAGGTTTGGAACTGGAGATCTTTGAGGGGTTGAAGACCTGGTTGGAGAGTGTGAGCTGTGTATCGCCGGAGAATTTGAGTTAGTGTCTTCAACACCAACTCCGTAATCACGGGTGGTTGATGTGGATGAAGCAGGGGGTGGTGTGGAAGACATTTTTGTGAGATTTGGAGAGAGAAGACTGTTGATCAGTTTGGTTTAGAGGAATGATGAACTTGGTTCGACGTTATGCTTTTGAAGAGGAGAGGTAATGATGGCTTTTTAAAAGTGTGGATATTAAATGTACATCTGGAGTAATTCATGGTCAAGTGGAAGTATAATCGCTGCAAGAGTGTCAGTAAATTAGACGGTTATGACTCCCTAAATCTAGGATAATAAAGATTTGATTTGACTATTTGGAACGGGTTCAATTTGGGATAAGTACATATAATTTGAAATGAACCAAATATAGATAGAGTTCTGCTCGTGTGTGACTATAATTATTTCAATAAGTGTATAGCGATGAGCACGTACCTTGTCAGCCTGATGAACCAGCAAGGATGAACCAGGTTCATTGTGTTAGAGTATTTAATTTGCCTCAATTTACAAAGATAGAAAAGCATCATTAGTAACCAGGGAACCATATTAATATATGGCAAGAGAGTATGGAATTAAAGTCATGATACTGAGCAATGATTAGTCTGGTTAGTTACCTATTTTAGTGTTTCTAGCCAAATTTTCTTTTTCATTTTTGTTTTTCAATTAGGTGATATTAATCATTCCTAATTCAAGCATGTTTCTCTCAAAATGCTCCCTACTCAGTGATTTAGTAAAGATATCTGCAATTTGTTTGTCAGTAGCACAAAATTCGATTGAGATCATTCCCTTTTCATAGTTATGTCTTAGGAAATGGTGTCTGACATCTATGTGCTTGGTTCTCTTATGATGAACCGGGTTCTTCGTCATACTAATTGCACTGGTGTTGTCATAGAAAATAGGAATTCATCCAACCTCTATACCAAAATCCATAAGTTGTTGCTTGATCCATAGCAACTGAGCACAACTTAAGGCTGCATCCATATATTTTGCCTCAACAGTAGACAAGGCTATTGGGTTTTGTTTCTTGGCGGCCCAATACACAAGGCAAGAGCCCAAAAACTGAGCCATGCTTGAAGTACTTTTCCTGTCAACAAGGAAACCTGCATAATCAACATCAAAATATCCTACACGGTCAAAATTACTACCTTTAGGATACCAAAGACATAAATCAGTGGTGCCCTTCAAATATCTCAGAATTCTCTTCACTGCAGTTAGATGTGACTCCTTTGGATTTGCCCAAAATCTAGCACACAGCCCTACACTAAACACAATATCAGGTCTGCTGGCAGCGAGATATAATAAAGACCCAATCATCCCTCTGTATAGCTTTTGATCAACGGATGAACCAGGTTCATCCACGTCTAATTTTGTAACTGTGGCTATGGGGGTGTTTATTTCCTTGGAGTCTTCCATTTTAAATCTTTTGAGCAATTCTTTCACATATTTTTGTTGATGTATCATTGTTCCATTTGAGTTTAGCTTAATTTGCAAGCCTAAAAAGAAGTTTAGCTCACCCATCATACTCATCTCAAACTCACTCCCCAAAAGCTTGGCAAATTCCTTACTCAATTTTTCAGAGGTTGCTCCAAATATGATATCATCCACATATATTTGCACAACCAGGAGATCCTTGTTTTCCTTTAAGAACAAGGTGCTATCAATTTTACCTCGTTTGAAGTCATGTTCTAGCAGGAATTTAGATAATCGCTCATACCATGCTCTTGGTGCTTGTTTAAGTCCATACAAGGCCTTATCAAGTTTATACACATGGTCAGGTGTTTCCTTGCTTTCAAATCCTAGAGGATGTTTGACAAATACTTCTTCCTTTAGATAGCCATTGAGGAAAGCACTCTTTACATCCATCTGGTGGAGAGTGAATTCCATGTGGGCAGCAAATTCTATAAGAAGTTTGATTGCCTCCAGTCTTGCCACATGAGCAAAGGTCTCATCATAGTCAATTCCCTCCTATTGACTATATCATTGGACAACCAGTCTAGCCTTGTTTCTTGTAACAGTTCCATCTTTATCGAGTTTGTTCTTGAAGACCCACTTTGTACCAATCACTGATCTGTCTAGTGGTCTGGGTACCAAGTTCCATACTTGACTTCTTTCAAATTGATTTATCTCTTCTTGCATGGAATTTACCCAGTCAGCATCATGTAAAGCTTCAACAATGTTCTTTGGTTCGACCAAGGATAAAAAGACATCAAACGCGCACAAATTTTTCAAATATGATCTTGTTTTGATTCCGGATGTCAAATATGTTATGATGTTCTCAAGGGGGTGAGAGCTTTTATATTTGTGTGGTTTGAGCACCAATTGTTAACGGCTAGATTATTCCATGGTGTCTTGTTGTTGTGGAACAGGATCAGGGCCAAGATCCAGATTTATCTGCTGTTGAGTTCCCCCTGTTATGTTGCTTGGGGTAGTTGGACCTGGTCCATCACCTGTTCCATCTTCCATATTTGCTTCAGTTTGTTCACTGCTTCTGACCAGTCCAAGCTCCTCATCTTTTGGTTCATGTCTCTTAGAAAGAGTGTTAGTTTCATCAAAAATAATATGCACACTCTCTTCTACACACTTTATAAGCTTTGCTCTGTGATGAATATCCAAAGAATACTCCTTCATCAATTCTGGGATCAAATTTACCTAGGGAATCTCTGCCATTGTTGGCACAAAGCACTTGCATCCAAAATCACTAAGGTGGGATATGTTGGGCTTTCTCCCTTTAAGTAATTCACAAGGAGTTTTCTCTACCAGTGGTCTGGTCATGCATCTATTTATTATGTAGCATGCAGTGTTTATTGCTTCTGCCCAGAAGTTGTGGGGTAGTTTTCTAGAAAGAAGCATGGTTCTATCCATATCTTCAAGAGTTTTGTTAGAAAGAAAAGCTACAACTCTTCAGTCTAAGCTATCTAAGGTAGAACTTAAGGTCGACCCGTTTTCATTTCCCTATTTGATTTAGTAAGGGGGAAAGGCAGTCCGCTTACCATATACAGAAGATCGATATCGCACAGAAGGCCTGATATCGTCCTTCTTGGCCAGTTGTTTAAGTTGACCGAAGGCGGCGGGTGGAGGGAACCAAAGACGTAGACGATCGATTCCTTCCAAAGGGAGCTGTTGCCGACCCTTACACCATAAAAAGAAGACCAGTTTCCGATCGGACAAGAGAAGCCCCCGCTCCTCAATCTTATTCTGTTTCCGATCCTGCTTCAGATTCTCTTTCAGTTGTGGAAAAGCCCCTATTCCTATCGGTTGAGTAGCCTAAGCTCCTTAAGTATTCTTCTTAACTTTCGGCACGGGCGCGGACTCCGCGATCTCTGGTTCGCCGAGGTTTCTTTTCTTTCGCCTCCTAAGATCTGCTATCTCTATGATATGATCCTTCGCGAGTTGTCAGAATCGAATTTAGCCTTTAATTTAAAAAGGCAAGGCCTCTAGCGATAGAGGAAAGAAGAGAGGGAATGCGGGCATCTTTCACTCACTTTAGTTTTGTTTTGGAGAGAGCATTGTGGAGCAGCAAAAGGCATAATGGGAGTCGGAATGGAATATCGTTGCTGCTGCCCTCAACCGACCTGATCGTCCCAATCCGGTTGTCCTCACTAAGAACAGATCCACAATCTCTTATCTAATGAATATGAAATTGCCATATAATATTCCTTTTCCTAGTTGCCCATTGCAGTATAATCAATTTCGTAGTGGCCAGTCATACCACAGTGGGTGCTGATTTTATTCTCGGGAAGAGTGAAATACTTGCTTTTGGGATCCCATTTGGGAATTTGACTCCCAAAAACAAGTCCTCCCCGGTTGCTACTATGATTTTCTTGGATCCATGTCAAGGCATCAGAAGATTTATTCCATTTACAAGTTTGATCTAATTCATGTTTGACTTTACCAAGTTCTTCTTTTAGTGCTCTTATCTGTTTATCCTTGGTGTACATCTTATCTTTTAGTTTTCCCACATTTTCTTCTAACATGTTATGAGAATGATCAACAGTCTTTTTACTAGTTCCTAGCTTTAATTTTAAATTTTTAGATTCTAGCTCTAGGATTTTGGTTTCAAGTGGATGAACCTGGTTCTTCAAGGTAGTGTTTTCTTTTTCAGATTCACTTACTCTGATTTCCAGGTTCTTGCACTTTGCTTTTAACATTACACATTCTTTAGAGAGTTTTTCTTTCTCTTTGTTTGTTTCTTCAGAATCATCGATGAAATCAAGTAGCAACTAAGAGAGTTTTTCTTTAGATAGGAACTTTATCTTGTTTTTGAGATGGGATATACTTACCTCTAGTTCTTCATATGATTCATCATCATATTCGCTAATTGCCATGAGCGCCTGTTCTTCATTCTCACCATCTTCTGATTCTTCATATGAACTTTCCCCCCCAAGCAGCAACCATAGCTTTTGTTATGGTTTTCATGGGTTGGACTAGTTCCTTCTTCATGTTCCTTCGTTTGAAACTCTCCCTTTTCCATTCCACTTCCCACTGAGGACAGTTCCTGATATTGTGGCCAGTCTTTCCACATTTGTAGCATCCCTCGTTGGTTGGCCTTTCTGGAGCTTTTGTTTTGTTATAGTTTCCACCTCTTGAGATGCCCTTTTTCCTTATGAGAAAGTTTCTGAATTCCTTGGTGATCATGGCCATCCGAGATCTGCTCCCTCAGTGATACTCAAGGCTAGACTTCTTTCCTTCTTAGGAGCATCCATTATCATTGTCTGCCTTCTAAGTTCGTAGGCAGTGAGGTTACCAATTAGATCGTCCAATCTGAGGGTTGCCATATTCTTAGATTCCTGGATAGCAGTGATTTTGCTTTCCCAGGAAATTGGTAAGACCCTTGTCAGGATCTTCTTCACCCTGTCCTCTTCAAGAATGATTCCTCTAAGAGACTTGAGTTCATTTGTCAGAGTTGTGATTCACGTGTACATATCTTGGATTGTCTCTCCTTCTTTCATAGTGAAGTTTTCATACTGAGAGTATAGTAGAGTACCTCTTGATCTTTTAACTTGAGGTGTTCCTTTTTGGGCTACTTGAAATGTATCACAAATTTCTTTGGTAGTGGTGCAACTTTGAATCATACTATTCTCGTCTGGACCTAGTCCACAAACTAGCCACTTTTTGGCCTTACCATTTTTCTCCCATTTCTTCATATCCTCTGCAGTGCAGTCAGTTCTAGTTTTTGGCACATCTACTCCTTCAGCAGTCTTCTTCATGGTGGCTAAAGGAGCATCAGTGACTATGTCCAAGAGTTCATAGCCTTCTCCAATCAAGTGGTCATTCATCCTGTTCTTCCAACAGGAGTAATATTGGCCATTAAGGAGTGGTGGCCTTGCAGTTGATTGACCCTCCCAGTTTCCAGATGGTGCACTCATTTTGATATTTTCCAAGGTGTTAGCCTTTTCAAGGATAATCTTCTCTGATACAAATTAATGTTTTATACGTCAATACCACACAAGAGGGGGGGAGGGGGGGTGACTTGTGTGTTGTCCAATTTTCGAGTGCAGTCTGCACAGAAGAACCTGGTTCTTCTTGGTGTTCCAACTTCTACAATTTGCGTAAAAGTAAATGCAGACATAAAAGAACACATCAATTTTATGTGGAAAACACCTGGCTCAAAAGGTGAAAAAACCACGACCTACTTCCTAGTAAGATTTTCCCAAACTCTTCACTATGTTAATGAGCTAAACAACATTTACAAAACAAACTCTTTTGTAAATCTAAAGACTAACTCTAATCACTTTGTGGCAAACTAGCCTTTAGCTAATTGGGACAAACTTCAAGTTAACTCTAACTTGAATACTGTGTACCTATTACAATTGCTTCTAGATAAAGCTGAAAGATACAATATGTAATCACCTAGTACAAAAAACTAGACTCAAAAGACAGCAGATGGAACTGGTTCTTCGAGCTGGTTCAAGTAGCTTTTGAGTCGCACAAGGATTCTTCACACAAACTGCTTGCAAAATCGCTTTGGTAATTTTGCTTTCAATTCTTGTTTCACTTTGGTGTTTGTGTGCGAATTCTTCAGCAAAACATCCTAAAACAGCAAAATCATCCCGCAACTCATCATCACACCACTCCACCAAAGAACCAAAACCTTCCAACACAATGTATTACCTGCCATACTCTAAAGAACACTCCACTACTTATCCCAGAACCTCAGAACTCCACAAACGACCATTTCTACACCCATGCGCCAGGCCATCACAATAACCCCATCTACGTAGAGACTATGCCACACTCCATCCAAAATATCTCATACACACCTGAGTTTGGTGAAAAGGATTTGCTTATCAGGAACTTGGCTGAGGAACTTAAGAAGCTGACCAGCCGGGTTCAAGGAGTTGAGGGAAGAAAAGGAGTCGAGGGGCTGAACTATGAGGACCTCTGCATACTGCCCGATGTCGAACTGCCCGAGGGGTACAAACCTCCTAATTTCAAAATGTTTGATGGTACAGGAGACCCGAGGATCCCTTTGAGGACCTAGTGTGACAAGCTGGTTGGAGTGGGGAAAGATGAGAGGATCTGCATGAAGCTGTTCATGACGAGCTTGAAAGGAGATGCACTGTCTTGGTACATCAGCCAAGACCCCAAGAAGTGATCGAATTGGGTAAGCATGGTGTTTGACTTCATGGATAGGTTCAGGTTTAATACAGAGGACGCACCAGATGTGTTCTACATCCAGAATCTGAAGAAGAAGCCCATAGAAACGTTTCGCTAGTATGTTTAGAATATAATCTTTTCAAAATCTACTTAGCTTTTAAACATTTTCAAACTTAGTAACACATATGTGCTTAGACTACGAATCCTTCCAAAACCCTCTACTATTTTAAAACATTTAATGCATACTTGCTAATTGTACAAATTCACAAAGTTGTTTGGCCGGGAACCACATTTGTGGATTCTGAGGGGTGCCTAACACCTTCCCCTTGGGATAATTTCAAGCCCTTACCCTATCTCTGGTTATCATAACCTTTTTGTAAATGACCCCCCCCCCCTCCAATAGGTTCCCTAAAGCACCTTAACTCGTTAGGTTGCTACTCATCAAAACATGCAAACCCCTTTCCCAAAAGGAAAACGAGTTGTCCCAACCAATGTCAAAAACCCTTGACCGGCCCGAAAGGAGTTTGGAAAAAAGAGGGCGCGACAGCATGGCGACTCTGCTGGGGAATCTCGGGCTTTTACCATTTTCAAATTGCGTTGTGAATTTGTACCTCTTCACATTCCCCTTATGTGCCGTTACTTGTCTATTTCTTTAAGCATTTAATTTTCTTCAAAAGCAAACTGGCGTTTTTTCCTTGTCTCTTTCCTTTGTAACAACTTTTAAATTATAAACTGTTGTATTTACTGTTTTAATAATGTGAAAATACATGACTACATATTTTACTTCTTACTGCATAATCATGATTGCACATTATACAACACTCGTGCCAAAACAAAATCCTATAGCAATGCTTGATGAGTGGTTGCACCCTTCCTATATTATCACCCTAAATTCGGAAAGGCTTATTTGCAGTAAAACTAGTCGATTAGTGGTGCAGTCGATGGTTCTGTGCCTTTCCCTCTTGAGTTGTTCGCTCAAGGGTACCAGTCTAAAACACCATATAAAACTTACTTTGTTATACTGTTGCATGCATCATGGACAAACCTAGCCAGGCTAACGTGTCGTCTGCACAATAGCCTTTAGGATAGCTTTGTCCAAAGTCCACCGGGATTCCATAAATCCCATCAGACATCATCTTGTTCTGTGTATTAATTTGGAGAACAAAATTCTTACAAGCTAATCATTGATGTCAAATAGCCGAGTCTGGGGAAGGTCCTTATGGGACCAAGTAGATAGGAATTTCTTTTTCGCTTTATCGATGTAATAAGGCCAATGGCCATTATTGATTTTATTTCTTGTCGCTTTGGATTCGTCTATTTTTACATTAATGAAATGAGGCATTTCACATGTTAAGTTCTCCAAATTAATTTGTCGTTAGGCCTACCTCGGGCACAAAGAGGTTCCCAAACTAGGACACATTTTCTATTTTCGCACTATATGTTTAAATACTGCAATACTTTTTCATAATCCTAACTGACTTGGTTACCTTTTGTTTTTGCTTTGTTTTCTTTTATTATTATTTCCCTCCCCAAAGGTTGGTTCGTGCACTCTTGCATCATCACCCTATCTCACAAGATTGCTTCGCTGGTTACCATCAGATCTAGATGGACGAGGAAGACGCTAAGAAAATGACTTTAATTATGCCGTGGGGAGTATACTGCTATAAGATGATGTCGTTCAGCGTGAAGAATGTCGGAGCCACTTATATGGGGGCTATGACCATTATCTTCCACGATATGATACACAATGAGATTGAGGTATATGTGGATAATGCTATTATCAAGTCCAAGAAAACTGCCGATCACATAAAAGATCTGAGGAAGTTCTTCAACAGATTGCGGAAATACAATCTAAAATTAAATCCTGCGAAGTGTGCATTCGGGGTGCCTGCTGGGAAACTGCTTGGGTTCATTATAAGCCGTCGAGGAATTGAACTGGATCCATCGAAAGTCAAAGCCATCCAAGAACTACCATCACCAAGGAACAAGAAAGATGTGATTCTTCTTGGGACGTCTTAACTACATCAACCGACTCATAGCACAGTCTACAATTATATGTAAGATGATCTTCAAAATGCTAAAGAAGGACGTGGCAACCAAATGGACCGATGATTGCCAAAAGGCCTTCGACAGAATTAAGGTGTACTTGTCAACGCCACCAGTCCTGGTACCGCTTGAGCCAGGTAGACCTTTGATACTCAACCTTGCAGTATTAGATAGAGCTTTCGGCTGCGTTCTGGGGCAACACGATGAAAGAGGAAGAAAAGAGCAAGCTATTTACTATCTAAGGAAGAAGTTCACTCTGTATGAGGCTTATTCTCTATTGGAACACACCTGATGCGCTTTGACTTGGGTAGCCCAGAAGTTGAGGCATTACTTATGTGCCTATACTACGTATCTCATATCAAGGATGGATCCCTTGAAGTACATATTCCAGAAGCCCATACCCACAAGCAAGCTGGCCATGTGGCAGATCCTACTGAGTGAGTTCGACATTGTCTATGTAACTCAGAAGCGGTCAAGGGATAAGCATTGGCGGACCATATTACAGAGAACCTTGTGGATGGAGAATACGAACCCCTAAAGACGTACTTTCCCGATTAAGAAGTATCATTCATAGGAGAAGATATTGGAGAGTCGTATGACGATTGGAGAATGTTCTTCGATGGAGAAGCGAATTTTAAGGGAGTCGACATTGGAGATATCCTGATATCAGAAACTGGTCAGCACTATTCGGTATCTGCCAAACTCAGATTCCCTTGCACCAACAATATGGCAGAATATGAATCCTGCATATTAGGGCTCAAAATGGCCATTGATATGAATGTCCAAGAGCTGTTAGTGATTGGTGACTCAGACTTGCTCATAGATCAGGTACAAGGAGAGCATGCAAGAAAGAATTCCAAGATACTGTCGTGTCTGCACCACATGCAGGGATTAAGAAAGAGGTTTACGAAAATGGAATTTCGGCATGTCCCCAGTTTCCAAAATGAGTTCGCCGATGCATTGGCCACTCTATCATCTATGATTCAGCATCCAGACAAGAACTTAATTGATCCCAATTCAGTGAAGATCCATAACCAACCAGCTTAATGTGCCCATGTTGAAGAAGAAGCAAACGAAAAACCTTGGTTTCATGATATCAAAGAGTACTTGGCAAAAATAGAGTACCTAGAGATTGCAAATCATACTCAGAAACGCACGCTCCGGAGATTTTCGAACAATTTCTTTCACACCGGAGGAATCCTGTATAGGAGGTCTCCCGATTTGGGATTATTAAGATGTGTCGACGCATAGGAAGCATCCAAGTTACTTTAGGAGATTCATGCTGGAACTTGCGGCCCGCATATGAATGGTTTGACTTAGAAAAGAAGATACTCAGGGCCGGTTACTTTTGGATGACTATGGAAACGGACTTCATCCAGCATGTCTGGAAATGCTACCGATGTTAGGTGCACACATATATGATTAAAATACCTTCAAATAAGCTCAACGCAACAAGTCACCATGGCCTTTTGCCGCCTGGGGCATGGACGTCATCTGACAAATCGAGCCTACCGCCTCAACCGGACACAAGTTCGTCCTGGTAGCAATCGATTATTTCACCAAATGGGTCGAAGCAGTATCCTACAAAGTAGTAACTAAGAAAGTCGTGGAAGACTTTATCCGCGACCGCATTATTTATTGATTCGGAATTCGAGAGTCAATTATCACCGACAATGGTTCCAATCTTAACATTGACCTAATGAAAGCCATGTGCGAGACTTTCAAAATCCAGCAAAAGAATTCCACAGTCCGCACGTTAATCGGGGCAACCCTTTACATGTTTGTTTATGGTACGAAAGCTTTCATTCCTGCCGAAATTGAGATTCCATCACTAAGAATCATACAACAAGCTGAGCTAAGCGATGCAGAGTGGGTAAAGAGCCGTTATGAACAACTGGCCCTCATACACGGAAAAAGGATGAATGCAGTATGTCACAGGCAACTTTATCAGAATAGAATGACTCGAGCTTTCAACAAAAGGGTCAGCCAAGACAGTTCATGCCGGGACAGCTGATACGCTCAAATTACACTTCTAAAATAGTGTAAAGCGGTCGAAGTCAAATATAATAACCCAACAAGGTTGGGGTCGAATCCCACAGGGAATAGGTGTGAAAATATCACTATGTTAGTGTGGTTCTTAACTCTAATCGAAGTTCTATTCCGTTAGTGAACAGAAAGGGTGGTGATTAATAGTTTGCTATTTTAGAGAAAAAGTAGTCACAAAGGAGGCTAATTTAGATTATAATTAGTATGGGTAGAATAACCAAGGTTGTGTCCCCTTTTATGGAGTGTAATGCAAGTAGGTATTAATATGATATATTTCTAATGGGAAGTTCTTGATATGCAAATGATTCTAAAGATAACTATCCTAGATTTTCCAATACTACGATAGTATTTTCTCTTTATAATTTTTCCAAATGTAAAAGAGTTGCAATAAATCCGAATCACGTTTTGCCAAATAAAACCAACTTATTCCTAAGTGATTCTATTAAACGAAGTTTAACACCTCGAGTCTTTGGTGTTTACTCTTACCACTTCTAACCCGCTTTTCCAAGCTAAGCTAAAGTTACGGCATAAGTTAATGTTTGCAACCATTAACAAGAAATGTAAGACGAAGAGTAAACACATATCAACTACCCATTATACATATATTCAATGGCAAATACCCAAATACATAACACCCATTTAGGGTTCACAACCTCAGTGTTTAAACTTAGCTACTCATCATAAATAACCAAAAGAAACAAGTATTTAATAGTGTCATGAATGCTTACAAACCACCACTTGCTTGCTCTAATGCTTCCAAAAGTGAAGAATATTTAATGAGAGAATGTTGTTAAAAAGCTAGACAAGAATGACCCACAACACCCCAGTAAATCCTTTTATAGTGGGAAGAAAATTCGGGTGAAAAACAGACAAAAACACCCCTGACGGGCGATATGCGATCGCATTCCTGTCGCATAACAGGAATGCGGTTCGCATCTTGGCTTCTTCCATCGCATCTCAAAACCCTAGGTCCCAGAGATGTATCGCATTTGGGAATATGCGATCCGCATTAAAGGTATGCGATCGCATTCATGCGTCGCATTTGCAGTGTGGCTTCAGGCATCAGATGAACATGCGATTCAAATGCGGTTCGCATTTGGGATATGCGGTCGCATATGTGGCCGCATTTCACTCCTTAATTTTGACTCAACCCTCTGTTGCGGTATGCGACCCCCAGGTTTGAAATGCGATTCGCATATTGAAGATGAGATCGCATTTGACCATTTTCCTTCTCTTTTCTCTTCTTTTAACTTCCTTTTGC
>ML246450.1:2459-14402 GCA_005239495.1 Nicotiana undulata
TTTCAAAGTTCTTAGGCTTGAATCCGATGTAAATTTGGTGTTTTGATGTTAGTTTTGGTGTTTTGAGAGTGAAACTAAGTTTGAATGATCATATGTGATGTGTTGGTATAGTTGGTTGGGGTCCCAAGGAGCTCGGGTGAGTTTTGGATAGGTTTGGGCTGCGTTGTGCTCGTTTTTCTTATGCTTCGGCGTCGTTTCTTCAAGCATAAATGATATCATATTGAACAAATGAGCTCCGATTACTGTTTTGAAAGAAGAATTAGATCCGTATCGTAATTACGGACCCGTAGAAAAAATAATCCTCGGATTTGGACATCGTATGAGGATTTTATGGCCAATTTACCAAGGTTGCCCAGATCTTTATGGTTAATGACGAAATTGCCCCTGACGGCGTATTAAAAACCTGCACTATTTGCAAAATTGAAAACCTACATATCTCCTTCATTATTAGGTCAAATTGAGTGATTCAAAAGCCTAAATTGATTAGAATTTCACAAGGAATCCATTGGGAGCAGTAAAACGCGTGAAAAATATATATATAACGAGCAGTTCGAGTTTCCTTCTAATTTTTGACCGGGGAGAAGCTTTTGAGGCGATTTTTAAGAAAGGAAATCAGTGTTCTTCATAGAGCTAAGTGTCTTGATCATTAAAACTCGTTTATGGGTGATTATAGACCATAATCCCAGCCTTTAATTCATTAAAAACAGTAGAAAAATAGGATTTTGGGGCATGAGATTATGAGATTTTCAAGGGTCGATTTGAGGGGTCAAACGGATTCCGATTTCGGTGTTCTTTATATGTACAGACTCGTGGGAAGATGAACAACACTTTTCTGTAAAACTTTCTGAGTTTCAGGATGCGGGCCTGGGGGTTGGGTTTTGGCCGGTTTCGAATTTTTGAGTTAAATTCGATATTTTTCAATCGGAATTCATTCCTTAAGCATATGTTGATTATAAAAATCTGAACTTGGTAGATTTGGAGCCTTCAGAGGTTGATTCGAGAGGCAAGCGTGTTGCGGAATAAATCCGGGCTAGTTTTGAGGTAAGTAATGTCTTGAAATCCTGTCCTGAGGGTATGAAACCCCAGACTATGCACCCTTCATGGGTTTTGCAATATAAAGATTGAAACTTGGGAAATATATTCCCTACTTAGGCAACTATTGAGTTGCGAAACCGATTTTTAAGTTTATGCTTAATTAGTATTTATATATTATGATATGTTTTGGGTTGTAAGCCGTGTTTGGGGCCTAGTGCCGATCTGTTTACCCCTTGGAGGATGTGTTTACTATAATTTCCTCATTGATATGTTATGATTTTTCACTCAGTCTTTTTCTGATAAATTGTTTTGACACTCAGAGTATTTTGATACTATTTATTGAAAAATGAAACACGGATTTTGGGTCGAGAACCCGGTTTGTTTATGGCCTAAGGGATAACTGAGAATGTCTGACTGAGTGAGGTGAGTAGGCTTTCAGGCCTTATGAGTGATGCGAGGAGGCTTCCAGGCCTTATGAGTGATGTGAGGAGGCTTCCAGGCCTTATGAGAGATGTGAGGAGGCTTCCAGGCCTTATGAGAAATGTGAGAAGGCTTCCAGGCCTTATGAGAGAGGTGAGAAGGCTTCCAGGCCTTATGAGAGATGTGAGGAGGCTTCCAGGCCTTATGAGAGATATGAGAAGGCTTCCAGGACTTATGAGAGAGGTGAGAAGGCTTCCAAGCCTTATGTTATTATTGTGCTTGGGCTGTAGGAGCCCCTCCGGAGTCTGTAACACACCCCCAGTGAGCGCCGGTACCGATTGAGTGATGATGATTGCCCGCGGGGCTGATACTGAGTGATGATTGATACTGAGTGATTGAGGGAATGCCTGAGGGCATCTGTTATGAGAAATGATTTTGGCCCGAGGGGCACTTTTATGATGATTTTACTATGTTTTCAAGCTATGATTTACTTCATTTTCAAACTGGTTTTACTGAGGATTTCACTGAGATATACTGATATTGTACTTGTTTTTCAAAGGAGTTTGGAACTGGTTTTTGAACCTATGAAATTGCTGAATACTACTTGGTGACTTGGTGTTTTACTGGCTTTTGTGAAATGGTGTATCTGTTTGTGTGCTTTATATTTCTCAGACTGTGATTTCTTTTCATTACTACTGAGTTGGCGTACTCATAAAGACTCCCTGTGCCTCTGTGCACAGATCCAGGTACCAGCTCTCAGCAGTAGCTGACGCAGGTTCGATAGCAGAAGTTCACAGGATTTCGAGGTAGCTGTCCAGCGTCCACATCTTCTCCATTTCCCTTCCTTGTTTAGCTTTAGCATTTGATTCAGAGATATACATTATAGTTTTAGCAGAGTTAGATTTATTTATTCGTAGATGCTCATGACTATTGACTCCAGTTCTTGGGAGGTGGTTTAGAATATTATGGGGACGCTAAGACTTATTTATATTATTTATGTTATGGTTGCTTGCTGATTATCTAATTGTGAGATGTTATGATTGAACAAAAAAGTGATGGTCGGCTAGCCTAGTTCCACGATAGGCACCATCACGGCCTGTTAGGATTTGGGGTCGTGACAGATTCAAAAGTCTGACTTGACTAGAATTTCACAAGGAATCCATTTGGAGACTGATTTAGAGACGAGGGCATCCTGGAGTAGGATTTTACACTGTTAAGGTAAGTAACAATTTTAACTCTGGCTTTGAGGGTATAAACCCGGAGAATTTGATATCATGTGATTGTTTGGAGGTGATACCCATGCTAGATGACGGGCGTGTGGGTGTATACCTCGATGAATGGAGACTTGGTCCGTCCTGTGAGGCATCATGGCCATCATTTGTGCTTACGTAGTTACTTGTTGTTGAACTTGTCTACCTTCATGTTAGAGATCATGCTTAGGCTTTATTCATGCTAATACTATTGGTACTCAGTCATAGAAATTATTGTACATGTTTACCTTAGTCTCTATTAATTGCTGATATGTTGTGATACTTGAAGTGGGTTGTGTCCCCTTATTTGTTGATGAAGGTGAGGCTAGTAAGGTTCATGATTGAGTGAGACTGATGGCCTGGTTGTGAGGATATTAATACCATAGCGCGTGAGTTGTTCGTGTAGCACGTGGGCTGTCTGTGTAGCACGTGAGCTGTCCATGCGGGTCCAGGTATTAATACCATAGCGAGTGAGTTGTCCGTGTAGCACGTGAGCTGTCCGTGTGGATTCATATATTGATATTATGGAACGTGATCTGCCCGTGCTTAGAGCATATTATGGTATGTGAGCTGTCTGTGCCTAGAGCTTGGGCTTTGGGAGCCCTTCCGGAGTTGAGTATATTGAGTGTTGAGTAGTGAGTGTTGAATGCTGAGTGCGAGTGATGAGTGATGGATTGACAGTGCTGTGAGATAGTATTTACTTGTGTGGTTGTTGCATTTATCTGTTTAAATTTCTTTGTGGAAATTACTGAGTTATGGTATTTACTTGTTTATTTCTATTTATTTTGAATTGTGAAAATAAATAATTGGACTATTTTGTTTAGCTCGTCACTACTACTCAGTTCCTTAGTTATTTCTGTTACTACTGAGTCGGTTGTACTCATACTACACCCTGCACTTTATGTGAAGATCCATGTGAGTTAGAGTGTGGCGATCGTTGAGTTCAGGCCGGCTATCTTTAGAGATTGCAAGGTAACTGCTAGCGTTCGCAGGACCTTGTTACTCCTTTTGTCATTTCTTCTTTTGGACAGTTAGGCAGTTTATATATCTTAGTTTATAGTTTTAGACGCTCATGACTTAGTGACACCCTGTTGTTTGGGACCATTTTCACACTTTATATGAATTATTATTTAGAGTTGATTTAGTTTACGAGAACTTTAAATGTTGATATTGTTTTATTAAATTCTTATAATCAATCAATAGTAATATTTCGGGAAGTAGGCTTGCCTAGTAACACTATAGGCGCCATCACGACCATGTTTGGATTTTGGGTCGTGACTAGTTGGTATCAGAGCCTAGGTTACATAGGTCTCACGTGCCATGAGCGGGTTTAGTAGAGTCTTGCGGATGGATACGGAGACGTCTGTACTTTTCTTCGAGAGGCTGCAGAACCTTTAGGAAAATTTCACATTCTTGAATTCTTATCGTGCGACATTGATTCAGCTTGAAGTGTAGCTCTTTGAATTCCTTCCGTGCATTCGCATGCGCACATGAGCGCTCGGTATCACTTGTGCATCGACGTCTTGTGATTCCCTAGATGAGGTGCGAGATCTGATGAGGTCAATGGGCCTAGAATATGTGTTATTGGATCTGATTGCGGTATATTTGGAAGGATATTGTTGATGATCGGATTAGGAACAATTCTTGGCACGTTTGAGGACGAACGTATATTTAAGTGGGTGAGAATGTAACGACCCGACTGGTCATTTTGAGCATTTGTATTTCGCTCAAAAGTTTTGGGGCAAGAGTAGCTCCGTATGATGTATTAGGACTTGTGTGCAAAATTTGAAGTCATTCGGACATGGTTTGGTAGGTTTGGGCTTCGTTGGCGAATTTTGGAAGTTTAGAAGTTCTTAGGCTTGAATTCAAGGTTGATTTGGTATTTTGGTGTTGTCTTGAGTGTTCTGGAGGTTCGAATAAGTTCAGGTAGTAATATATAACTTGCTTGAATTATTGGTTGAGGTCCCGAGAACCTCGGGGGTGAATTTAAAATAGGTTTGGGTTGTGTTGCGCTCGTTTTTCTTATGTTTAGACGTCGTTTCTTCAAGCATAAATGATATCATAATGAATACATGAGCTCTGATTTCTATTTTGAATAAAGAATTAGATCTGTATCGTAATTGCAGACCCGTAAAAAAAGAATCATCGAATTTGGACATCGTATGAGGATTTTATGGTCATTTTACTAAGGTTCCCATATTTTTCAGATTAATTACGAAATTGCCATGGACGACGTATTTAAAAATCTGCACTATTTGCAAATATTAAAACCTACATATCTCCTTCATTATAAGGTCAAATTGAGTGATTAAAAAGTCTAACTTGACTAGAATTTTATAAGGATTCAATTTGAGGCATAAAAAGCAAGTTTCGGGATCATTTGGTATGAGAAACAAGGCAGAATAGCTGGCAGAAAATATATAAAACTAGGGTTTGTTCATTCGGTCATATTTTGAGTTAAGGAGCTCGGATTTGGGCGATTTTGGAGGCGATTTTCACCATATGGATTGGGGTAAGTGTTCTCTACTTGGTTTTGGTTATATTTTACGAATCCATCTTCGTTTAAGGGATTTGATTGATGATTTCAAAGTGAAACTGAGGGAGTTAGGGTTTGAGTTTTGTAGAGTTTTAAGTGAGGATTTGAGCGACCAAATGGAGTCCAATTTTGATAAATTTTATATGGTTAGACTCGGGAGAGAATAAGGGTTTTGATTCTCCCAATTTTGACTGAATTCGAGACGTGGGCCTGGGGGGCGGGTTTTGGCCGAATTAGGATTTTTGGCATATTTTGTATTTGTTATTGTGAAATTCTATTTTTTAGCCTATGTTGATGGTATTAATTTGATTATAGTTAGATTAGGATCTTTTGAAGACTGAGTCTACAGACTAGGGCATCCCGGAGTTGGATTTTACGTTGTTAAGGTAAGTAACAGTTTTATCCCTGGCTTTGAGGGTATAAACCCGGAGAATTTAATATCATGTGATTGTTTGGAGGTGATACCCATGCTAGGGTACGGGCGTGTGGGTGTATACCGCGATGGATGGAGACTTGGTCCGTCTTGTGAGGCCTCATGGCTATCATTCGTGTTTACGTAGTTACTTGTTGTTGAACTTGTATGCCTTCATGTTAGAGATCATGTTTAGGCTTTATTTATGCTAATATTATTTGTAATCAATCGTAGAAATTATTGTACATGTTTACCTCAGTCTCTGTTAATTGGTGATATGTTGTGATACTTGATGTGGGTTGTGTCCCCTTATTTGTTGATGATCGTGAGGCTAGTGAGGTACATGATTGAGTGAGACTGATGGTCCGGTTGTGAGGATATTAATACCATAGCGCATAAGTTGTCCGCGTAGCACGTGAGCTATCCGTGCGGGTCCAGGTATTAATACCATAGCGCGTAAGCTGTCCATGTAGCACGTGAGTTGTCCATGCGGATCCATGTATTGTTATTATGGCACGTGAGTTGTCCGTGCTTAGAGCATATTATGGTACGTGAGCTGTCTGTGCCTAGATCTTGGGCGTTGGGAGCCCCTCCGGAGTTGAGTGTATTGAGTGTTGAGTGTTGAGTGTTGAGTGTTGAGTGAGAGTGATGAGTGATGGGGTGACACTGCTGTGAGATAGTATTTATTTGTGTGGTTTATGCATTTATCTGATTAAATTTCTTGGTGGAAATTACTGAGTTATGGAATTTACCTATTTATATCTGTTTATTTTGAAATTTTGAAAATAAATAATTGGACTGTTTTGTTTATCTCGTCATTACTACTCAGTTCCTTAGTTATTTCTATTACTACTAAGTCGGTTGTACTCATACTACACCCTGCACTTTATGTGTAGATCCATGTGAGTTAGAGCGCAGTGATCGTTGAGTTCAGGCCGGCTATCTTTGGAGATTGCAAGGTAGCTGCTAGCGTCCGCAGGACCTTCTTACTCCTTTTGTCATTTCTTCTTTTGGACAATTAGGCAGTTTATATATCTTAGTTTATAGTTTTAGACGCTCATGACTTAGTGACACCCCGATGTTTCACACTTTATATGAATTATTATTTAAAGTTGATTTAGTTTACGAGAACTTTAAATGTTGATATTGTTTTATTAAATTCTTATAATCAATCTATAGTAATATTTAGGAAGTAGGCTTGCCTAGTAACACGATAGGCGCCATCACGACCATGTTTGAATTTTGGGTCGTGACAATTGGAGCCCCATTATGGCAAAACTGCCCGCATTATGTTGGAGATCTCTAAAGGCCACTCTTTTTCAACCCCAACACACCATCTTCAACTAGATTTTTATAATGGCGTTAGGGGCGGATTTAGGGGGGCGGAAGGGGGTTCACCCAAACCCCCTTCGCCGAAAAAAGTATAATGTATATATAAGGGAAAAATTATTTTTTACCTCTACATATTATGTTTTGAATCCCCTCGACACAACCCAAAAGTGTAGCTTAGTGGTCAAGGGGGTTCAAAACCTTTGTAAGGTCATCGGTTCAATTCCCACTAGCTATAATCTTTTTTAACTCTTTTCTTTTTGAACCCCTTCGCAGAGATCCTGCCTCTGCCACTGACTGGCATCCTAGTCAACTTAATCAAGTGAAACCACACCACTTATTTCCCATCTTACGAAAACTTTGATTCTTTACATATCAAATATTTATAGTTTTGAGTGGCGTTAATGTGATTGTATAATTCATGACCGTGGTAGTAAAGGTGTTACTCCTATATTTTGTATCGTTATGAAGTACAAATAACACAATATTTTAAAAGATTTAAATCAAAACCAATAGAATACTTAAATAGCAACTGAACTTAATCCTTTACCAAATAAAAATGAAAGATAAGTGTTGGGTGACGACTGATAAATGTGATCAAGAAAAGGGGAAATGGGTGTTCTGTAGTGTGAAATATATTTTAGAAGAAAAAGGGAGAAGGTAAAGCTTCGAATTTTGGACGTAAATTTAGAAGAAAGGAAAGAAAAAATGAAATTGTAGAAGAGTGTAACGACCCGACCAGTCGTTTTGAGATCCAGCGCGTCGTTCAGCAGTTGGGAGTCATGAAAAACTTCATTTCGGGTATTGTGAATTGTGTGTATTTTCAGAGTTGAAATTCAGGAGATTTGGAGTTAAATTGAAAGGGAAATTCTCATTTCAGAAGCCTTAAGTTTAAGAAATTGAGTAAGACTGGAATTTTAAGTAAACGACCTCGGAATCAGGATCCGAAGGTTCATATGATGATTTCGGACTTGGGCGTATGTCCGGAACAGGTTTTGGATAACCCGGGAGCAGTTCAGCGCATATTGTGGAAAGTCAGTATTTTAAGGAAATTTCCTAAGTTTGACTTGAAGTACATTTCAATGATATTGATATTCGTTTGGGATTCCAAGTCTCGGAATAGCTCTGTATAGTGATTATGGAGTTGGGGGTGCGATCGGAAGTGAATTCGGATATCCGGAAGTCAATTTAAGGTCATTTGGCTAAAGATAGAAAACTGAAGGTTTTTGAAGAATTCGACCGGAAATGGAAATTTTGATACAGGGGTCAGAATGTGATTCCGGAAGTTGGAGCAGGTCTGTAATGTCGAATATGACTTGCCTGCAAAATTTGAGGTCAATCGGACGTGGTTTGATAGGGTTCGGCGTCGGATGTGAAAGTTAGAAATTTCGAAGTTCATAAAGTTGGATTTTAGTGCGATTCGTGATTTCGGCGTTGTTTGATGTGAGTTGAAGCCTCGAGCAAGTTCGTGGGGTGTTATGGGACTGATTCGTGTGATTTGGACGGGCTCTTAGGGGGCCTCGGGTATGTTTCGGGGTGGTTTCGGGTCATTTCAGAGTGAATTTGCTGTTGCTGGTTTCTGGTGCTGCTGGTGTTCTATGCGATCGCGGAGAAGGAATTGAGGGGCAAGGATTTTTGGCCTATGCGATCGCGGGAGGTGCAATGCGATCGCCTAGGAGGATGAAAACGGCTAGTGCGATCGCGGACCGTATGTTGCGTTCACATAGAGGAGCGAGATGAGGGTGCAGGGTATTGGCTTGTGCTATCGCAGTTCGTGAGGTGCTATCGCGGAGGAGGCAGCAGGGTGACCTATGCGATCGCAGAGGACTTCATGCGATTGCATAGAAGAACAGAACTGGGCAGTGTTGTTTTAAACCGGAATTTTGGTCATTTTCTTCATTTCTTCAAAGCCATGGGCGATTTTTGGAGAGCTTCAAGAAAGGAATTTCGTCATCTATGTTAAGGTAAGTTACTCCTACTCATTTCAAGCTAGATACAAGATTATTGCATGGATTAGAACATGAAAATTAGGGGAAATTTGAGGAAATTTTGGAAGAAACCTAGAATTTGGAAATTTGGATTTTAGCCACGAATTGAGCATGAATAATTGAGTAAAATGTGTAATTGAATTAGTAAAGCTTCGGGTAGGGATTTTCTTCAAGAATTTTCGAGGTCCGGGCACGTGGTCCCAAGGGCGTTTTGGTTATTTCATTGAGCCGGGCTGAGGAACTTTGTGATTTGAATTGGTTATGATCTATTGAGTATATTTTCATTGAATTATCGTTATTTGGATAGTTTGGGAGCGTTGTGCATCCATTTTAGTCGTCATAGAGGCGTGGAGGTCGGCGGTGGTTCTTCGGAGCGAGGTGAGTCTCCTTTCTAACCTTGTAAGAGGGAACTGTCCCCATAGGTGTTCTACATGCTGTGTGTAATTGTTTGTGGGGGTTACGTACGCACCAAGTGACGAGAGTCCGTACGTAGCGGCTATTATTGTTATGTCCGGGTAGTTAGGCCCCACATCATGCCTTGTGTTCTCCTTGTGATGAGCTGTATGTTATGAAGTCCTGCTATGTGTAGTTTTGCTCCTCTGAGAATTCATGGAATTTAAAATAATATAAAATGAATTGTTTTACGGAAAATAACACGAAAAGAATTGTTTTATTGAAAATTATATAAAAAGAATTGTTTTACGGAAAATAACACGAAAAGAATTGTTTTATGGAAAATAATATAAAAAGAATTGTTTTACGGAAAATAACACGAAAAGAATTTTTTATGGAAAACAATATAAAAAGAATTATTTTACGAAAAATAACACGAAAGAATTATTTTATGGAAAATAATATAAAAAGAATTGTTTTACGGAAAATAAAATGAAAAGAATTGTTTTACGGAAAATAAAATGAAAAGAATTGTTTTACAGAAAGTAATATGAAAGGGATTGTTTTACGGGAAGTAGTAGGAAAAAAATTGTTTGTGGAAAAATATTATGGAAATGAAAGAATATTGCGTGCGCATGTGAACGCTTTGCAATTTACATTCCGCGAGCATCGTGTGGTTTCCCCCACTCTTATATTTGTAGAATACATTATGGGATCGGGTCGTACGCCACGACAGAGTGATGAGAGTGATTGCATTATGGGATCGGGCCGTACGCCACGGCAGAGTGATGAGAGTGATTGCATTATGGGATCGGGCCGTACACCACGGCAGAGTGATGAAAGTGATTGCATTATGGGATCGGGCCGTACGCCACGACAGAGTGATGAGAGTGATTGCATTATGGGATCGGGCCGTACGCCACGGTAGAGTGATGAAAGTGATTAATTATGGGATTGGGCCGTACGCCAAGGCAGAGTGATGAAAGTGATACATTTATGGGAGCGGGTCGTACGCCACGGCGGATTCAAAAATACATTTATGGGAGCGGGCCGTGCGCCACGGAGAATTTAAAGAACAGAAATTTCTTATTTCCTTATTTTCAAAATTTATTTGGATTACAGAGCCTTATATATATTCGCTGCATAACTGCCTTTACATATCTACTACTTTCAGCATATTCTGTCTTTTTTATATTGTTGGACCTTAGTGAGTGTCAAGTCGATCTCTCGTCACTACTTCTTCGAGGTTAGGCGGGATACTCACTGGGTACATATATGTATATGTACTCATGCTACACTTTTTGTGCATTTTGTTGCACAAGTATCTTCATAATTCAGCGATTGATTTGGAGACTTGCTCGGGCTGCATTCATCCGGAGGCGTTCCGCAGTTGACAAAGTCTCCTTCTTTCTATATCTTTACATTGTATCTCTATTGCTTTTGTCCCATTTATTTCTCGGACAAGAGTTGTATAATTGTATAAATTCTTAGAAACTGCTCATGTACTTGTGTCACCGGGTTCTGGGAATGTGTTGAGTCTTGTCTTATTGAACTGAATGGATTTCCTATCGTGTTTAATTTACAATAGTTTATTTATTTGATTATGAAAAGTAATAAAGGCAACGACTTCGAAATTGTTAAACAGGATGGTATTTCAACTGATCAAGGGGTTGGCTTGCCTGACAGTGGTGTCCGGCGCCATCACAACCCATAGGTTTTGGGTCGTGACAACGTGGTATCAGAGCTCTAGGTTCCCTAGGTTTCACGAGTCATGAGCAAGTCTAGTAGAGTCTTGCGGATCGGTACGGAGACGTCTGTACTTATCTTCGAGAGGTTGTAGGGCTGTTAGGAGTACTTCCCTTCTTAATATCTTATCGTGCGATTTGATTCCCTTAAGTCTTATGCCTATGCTTCCTTCCTAATCAATCTTACGCGTCGCGAAGCGCTCGTTATGAATCGGGAATTTGAGGAGTTGTGATGATGTTACGTATATGGTGCGTGAAGTCTTCCGTGCGTAGTCGTTTGGGGCTGTTATTGTTGCCCTGCAAGAAGAATATTATGTTGCTTGAGTTCAGTGGCTGTGTTTCTGAGAACCTTGAGGCTGTGCTCAGATTTTTATGGTGTTTTCGATTGGTTATGGCGCGATGTTGATATGAGGATAGAACGTTTGCCCATGTGTTGGGGTGATGAACGGTTTGAATGGAGGCCGCAATTGAGAAGCATACGATGAAGGAAGTCATATGAGAAGTGTCAGGTAGCGGCTAAGTCTCTAAACGCCCGGTGTCAGAGACGGAGGTCGGGTAATTGCTTAAGGGAATGAGTCCAACTAAGTAAGAAGTGGCAGTATAGCCTACGAGTTCAACGGTAAGGTGGTGGCCTGCCTTGAGGAGGAATTGAAGTGATTTGAGAAATTTTGTGGACAGGAAGTAGGTCCACAAGCTTAAACCGAAATGTTGGTTATTCGGCGGAAGTCTGGATGCAACAAAGATAAGATTATTAGGGATGAGGAAGAATGCTATATGGCAGGTGAATTTGAGGATAGCGTGGCGCATTCAGTAGATGTCCCTGAGAAGCGGACGG
>ML246452.1:3562-43227 GCA_005239495.1 Nicotiana undulata
GTATTGGCTATTGAGTTTGAGAAGTATTGATATGAATGATAATACAAGTGTAGAGTACGTGATTTAGGTAATTGGTTATAGCTGAGACCCTTGCCGGGCATTTATTGAGTTATTGAATTGATGTTTTTCCCCTTGCTGGGTGTTTCGGAACTGCTTATTTCCACTATGCTGTACTCCTTGCCATTTTATCTGCTGTTGTTTGGTGAGGAAGAGTGTGAAGCACAAAGGGTGATGTCGTGCCATGATATTTGTTTACATTGCATAGTGAGGAAGAGTGTAAAGCACGAAGGGTGATGCCGTGCCATGATATTTGATTACATTGCATTGTGAGGAAGAGAGTAAAAGCACGAAGGGTGATGCCGTGCCATTGTTTACTTTTCTGATAATTGTACTTGATTCGTGGGCTATTGTATTAGATGCCTCCCCGGTTTACTTCTATCTGTCAATTAGACTGCTTCACTTCACTTGTTTCCCCTTTTCTGCTTCCGTATCCCTTACTTGCTTGCTTATCCCTTGTCTTGTACTTTCTCTGTTACCTGCTGTAGAATAGGACAGGTTATCGTTATTGTCAAGTCTAGCCTCGTCACTACTTCGGCTGAGGTTAGGCTCGGCACTTACTCAGTACATGGGGTCGGTTGTACTGATGCTACACTGCACTTCTCAATGTTGTGCAGATCACGCATCCGGACCCAGTGGACCGCATTGAGGGAGTCACCTTCAGTCCACCCAGAGCTTCAAGGTATACCCGCTGGTGTTCGTGGGCCTTGGTGTCTCTCCTTCTTTTGGATTCCTCATTGTCTTACCTTTTCTCCTAGTTTCAAGACAATTGTATATTTCTTTTCAGACTTTGTATTTAGTACTCAGTTATATAGTTCGTGAGGTTGTGACACCCCGATTTTGGGATTGTTCGTTATAGATGTCTTATCATTTCATTTTGAGTTTTGAGATAATATTATTAATTTTTTGCTGTGAAACATTTGAAGTGATTTGGGATGTTCAGTAAAGTTTTGAGAGTTAATAGCGTGGGATGCTTTTTTTTTTTAAAAAGGTTGGACATTAATGAATTCGAGTTATTTCAGTAAATGTTTGAAGGTTAATAGTTTTAAATACTGTTACGTTGTGATGTTAAGGCAATAATGTTGTATACGTTGGCTTGTCTAGCGGGTTCAACGTTAGACGCAGTCACGGCCTGAAAGGTGGGATTTCGGGTCGTGACACATGATGAATAATAGACAAAATCATAAGTTTGGGGGAAATACGAGGAAATTCATAGTTATGAAAGGAACTTTCATAAAAGGAATGGCCAATAAAAAGGTTGAAAAGCAAAACAAGTCAAAAAGAAAAGCAAAGGGTTGAAAGGAATCAATAAAGCAAAGTTGAAAAAGGCTTGGAATGATGAAAAAAAAAAGGTAGAATAGTGAGCTTCAAGTGGAAGAAATAGAGACAATGAGTCTCTCTAAGTTTCCCCCAATGAAGAGTATATGACTCAAAGAGTCAAGAAAAACATGAGCCAAAATGTGAAAAATGGAGTGCTAAGGATAGATGTTCTATCGTAGTTCATCATGTCCAAATTTGATCCAAAAAGCCTTCATTACATACCGTTAAATCCCTATAGTATCTCAAGTTGAGTGAGTTTACATTAGTGGTGATTTACATGAGGAGCAAGCCTATGGTACTTAAACCCGTACTTGTGGCATTATTTTGAGAGTGAAGAGAGCACCCCTTGATAATACCAATTTTGAGAGTACATTCTATATGGTGAGATGAACCCATGGAGAGTAGGGGAGAAAGAGTCTGGGATCCACAGTGATTTAGGTGAAAGAGAGAAGCTCTTTGACGAATTGAGTCAACTCTTGAAGCTTTGGTGTCACAGTAGATCTAGTGAACTACGAAAGTCATTGCATAATTTTGTCAATAATGCATTTGTGTTGAGGGTAATTGTTAGTTCCAATTGAAGCTTGATGAAGTCACATTTGAACAACTGAAATACTTTTTCTTTTGTTTACGGAGGTAGGAGTTATCTTGTTTGCTTTAGGACAAGCAAAGACTAAAGTTTGGGGGAGTTGATAACTAGGGATTTGTACTTATTATTTACTCTCGTTTTCTTAGGTTTTGAAGCAAAATTGCATTAAGATACTCCCGAAATTTGATGCAAGTTGTTTAAATTGCAGGATTTGAGTTGAATTGAAGATATTGACTAAAAATAACTCAACAATGAACAAAACTTGCACTGTCCCAAAACCCAGTAGAAGTGCTGAGAGCGCCATTATTCCGCTACAACGGAATTCCATCTACTGCCCCAGTTCAAACTTCAAAGAGTGTGTTTTTGAGACCATGCTAAGCCGCTTTCCACTCCAAAATTCCGCTGCAGCGCTTCCTGGCCGTTGCAGCGTTCAAATATCCGCTGGGAGCGGATTCCTAAGATCAGAGACTTGCCAACTTGGGATTTTCACCCTAGTGCGATCAGTGGTGACATTCCGCTACCACGCTTTCTTGAACCGTTGCAGCGTTATAGTTTTCCGCTGGGAGCGGAATGGAGATTCAGAAAGTGGCCAGTCCTAGAAATGCTGCAGCGATTATTATTCTGCTGCAGCAGAAGTCATTCCGCTGGAGCGCTTAGAATTCCGCTGGGAGCAAAATCTCTGTAGGGGCAATTTTGTCCAGTATTTTCAGTCTTGTATAAATACAACTTTTCCTCATTTTTAGGGTATCAGACTTTGTAGGGAGCTCGTGAATAGTGTTTTTATTTCGTTTTGAGTAATTTTTAGCTTAGATTCTACCATATGTCTTCTATTTTATTCTTGTAATCAACATTTATGGGTTTAATTTCATCTTTTATCTTAGTTTTTCCATGAAAATGAGTAGCTAGACCCTCAAGCTAGGGTTGTGACCAACCCTAGTATGGGTAACTAATGGGTCTTATATTTTAGGATGAATTTGTGATTAAGTGTATGACTTTTAGTCTATTTCATGCTTTATTGACTGAATTAGTTGTTGCAAACACTAATTTATGCCTTTTTGACTAGGGTTATTCTTGAGAGAGATGACCCACGTCTAGGTAAATAGGCTAACAAGATATTGGGGTGAACCCAAAAGATTGATAGCCCCAATAAAAGGGTAGAAACTAGAGATAGTGATACCCGACTTGAGCCATTTCATTTGATTTGTTGAAACACCCAATTGAGCTTGAGAAAGCCAATTCGGGCAAACTCACCCAAATTACTGAGAGGTATTGGGTGAGTAATTTAGTATGAGGTTATGTCATTTGCCCATAATTCACAAGCTTATCCAAGATTTTAAACCCCATTAGTCACTCGCCTAGGAGTTAGTTGCAACCCTAGTGCCTTTAATCACTGGATAAAAATTCACAAAAATATTGTAGTTAGTTAGATAATATTACCTTTTAGACTCAAACTTAGTATAAATATAAAACCAATTTATGTTGAGAATAGCAATTAAGAACATAAAACACCACTAAATCAAGTAGAAACTCGACTCCCATTGCATAACTCCCTGTGGATATCGATCCTGACCATGTCGGGTAAAAGCTGCTTCTACCCTGCCTTGCTACTTAAATATTGGTCTAGGTGGGCGCAGAACAGTAAGCCTAATCAACAAGGAAATATTACAAAAATAACGACTAAAAATATGAAATAAAGCTGAGAAGTCTTGTAATAACTCCAATGCAAAATCACAATACAACATTCCCAAAGTCGGGTGAAACAGAGTCATAAGATCTACATAAACGTACTAAAACCTCCAATACAACATTGTCTAAAAAAAGATAAACATCAACGGGAAGATAATTGAAGTCTATTGAGGCACACAGTTTTTGGGAGTTAGATATTCAAGGGAGAAGGATAGTGAATAATGACAAGTTACAATTCCCTTATCTAAGAGTAAAAGTTGCAAGAAATTAGGAGGAGTTGAGGTAACAAGGTGGAGTATTAGCTTGCATGCAACTGGAGTAGTCTCACTAGAATGCTTTTTCTCTAGTGAAATATGGTTGCTGACGCTGGGAATCAAAAGGGGGAGAGGAGATATTATGGAATGCTGTGATCGAATCCTTTGGGAGGAGGTCATAGTACACCGGTTTTTAACTAATATTGTGTTCTTTTTTGTAGGAAAAAATATTGTCTCCATGCCTCACCAACTGATTTATCTTCTATGGGTGGTATCAGCACTAGGTGCTCGGCCCTAGGAAAAATGTCACTAGTGAGCATAAGCATCGAAGCTTGGAGGATTACCAGTATACAAGGTATCAACAACTTCTACCGGATCAAAAACTATAGAAGGCTGCCCAGAAATTTCAATAAAACATCAGCAAACCAACAATGCATGAAGGTGTACACTTGCTTGGCATTAGAAGCAATGGGGATTTGGGGCAGTCTGGACTTAATAGGGTCAAGGGGTGTGTTGTGAAAAAAGACACTACATCCAATAACTTGGATATCACATACAGGGATCCAGGCAATGAGCTGTGCAGAACAACATTTTGCTGCAGATCATCATAGCCAAATCCTTTGGGAGGAGGACATGAGGATCGTTTATTATGCTAACTTTAGGTTCTTTTTTGCAGGAAAAGATAATGTATCCATGCCCTACTATTGGATACAAATTCAAAGGGTGGTATTAGAATTTGATGCTCAGTCCCTTGAAGGAGTACTAATAGGAGGCACAAGCATGGAAGCAAGGACAACACTGCCCAGAATCGTGTTGTATGACCTGGGCTTTTGGGACTCAAGTATGGGAACATTGGGTACATTATATAACAAAGCGCCAGTGCGTTTCTATTGGATATACATCCCAAGAATTGTGACAATCAACATATACCTCAAATGACTGTTGGGGATCACACGAATACCTGATCAAACAGGGCATACAAGAGAAATCCCCTAGTTTTTTGGTTGAATGCAGTTATGGCTGGGACTTTTGGCACTCAAAATGTGATCAATGGATGCATTGTGGAATATCACCCCAATTCATTTCATTAATTTCACATTCCAAGTATGGTGCCAACCACTGAAATCAATAGATGAAAGCTGGAGATCACACAAGTCACTCCTCAAAACACATGCTCGATAATGGTGGACTTTAGCTTCATTGAGGAGTGTGTATAGATGTACTAGTAATTATGTGAATGCAGCTAATGTTTAGAAGTCTTTGAAACAAGATGAAAAAGTATATGGGGGGTTTTGGAATATAGAAAGAAAAGATATGCGAAAAAGAGAAGAACACATCAAGGAAACGACAAGGCAGAGAAGTTTGTACTAGAGATTGATACATGACATTTTAGCAGATACATACTCCAGGAAGATGAAAATGAAGGTTTACAAAAGAAGTTGGATGTTTTACTACTGGATTCCATGCACTCACAATGGCTACAACAATGGGAAGATGATCAAAGCTGCAAAAAAAAAAAAGAATTCATATGGGACTCAATTTTCAAGATTTAGCATGGCTAGTTTTTTTTACTCAGGTTATTAGTAGTTTTCGTATTGTGATATCAATGTTGAGTAAAATACTCAATGGTGAAAATAGGAATTATGTACTCGTCAAAGTTTATTTCTTTCATCTTGTAAGACCTCCTAACACTTTATTTTATTTTTGATTTTATTTATATAAAAACTAGCCCTATGTAACTTGCCTATTGGATTTGCTAAAAAACAAAATAATTGAAGGTGACTCCGAGGCCTGTAAATGTCAAGTGGGTATACCTTGAAGTCTCCATCCGTGGAGACGCAACTCTTAACAACACGAACAAAAGTACCTAATCTGCACAAAAATGTGCAGAAGCATAGCATAAGTACACCACAACGGTACCCAGTAAGTATCAAGCCTAACCTCGGTGGAGTAGTGACGATGCTAGTTCAAGACACCTACCAGACATAGAAACATGTACCATATATAACATAAAATTAACAATGGAAAGAACATCAATGTAGGATTAACAATGGAAGTGTTATAATTTAACAAGAAGTAGAAGGGTAATCGAACATGAGCATAATCAGCACACCGATGGGATATGAACGAACTCAATAGGGAAACCAGATAGCAACTCAATTAATTAAATTTTTCTCAACGCATAGACTTGCAACAAGATTTACCCCGAGGTACCACTCCTCGAAATCACAAATCATGATCCATAATTTTCCAAAATCTTGCACGTATGGCACTGCGTGCCCACAAAAACTCACCTTCGCATGGAAATATCCTCGTGCTACCATGTACATCGCATCCGTATCAATATCAATTAAGATGATCGAGAGATATATTTAAACACAATGAAGCATAATAACAGTTTTGAATAAAATGAGGCGTCAAATGAGATAATATATTTATTTTAGGATTCAAATAAAGTAAAATAAAGGACCGGTCATGCAAATAGAGTATCATATGTGTTTAGTTTAGAAATTAATAAGATAAAGTAAAAACTCGTATTTAAACAAAATACAATCTCAGTTAAATTAACGAGTTAAATATAGAATTTGTTAGAAATAAATGTGATAACAATTTTAAGTAAAATAAACATCAATAGGGTGATGAGTAAAATTTGAGAACCCAATTAAAGTAAAAATGTGACAACCATTTAAAAATAGTAAGGCACCGAGTGAGATAACAAGTTCTATCTTAAAATACACATATATAAGAAATGTTAATAATTATTTTATTTAAAACCTTTATGTTACAAACAACTCAATAGAATATGAAATAATGACCCTACGTAAGTAAATTCACCTTGACATTCAATTTATCAAGTAATAACGGAAGCACATATTGGCATATTAGAGTGACACAACAAACCACGTAGAATGCATGACTCGCACAAGAAGTCACTATTGTTCCAATACTGGATTAACAATGGCCAACCAAATATAATCAAACACCAGTGAAATGATTTAAGGAAAAACAATAACCGTCTAACCGATAAATCGTTCCAACATAGAACGCACCATGAGAATAACAATTGAGATAACTTTACTGTCACAACAATTACAACATATCATTTCGTTGTGCTATGAAATTCAATCCCACAAATAATAATGTAACACCCCATACATTCATGAGACAATGCATTTTAAGAGAATCAATGTAAGCCGAAGAGCTTAAGGACCTTTACAAAGATAATGATGTGTTAAAACAAGTGTTAAGGAAGTATTGTGAGGGTTGAAGGTTAAACAAATCAAAGATGTTATAACTCGTACTTTCAGGGTAAACTAGGATTGCTTAATATCTTAGGGAGGTCATGTTTTAAGGTAATTGAATCATATAATATTCTTATATTTAGTTTTTAAGTCAAACAAGTTATAAAACAAAATACGGCAAAAGTTTCCGCAAGTAACATTTATAATTTGACCTAAATTTGGGTCTAATATCACTAAGATTTTCTTTAAATAAACTTTGAGTTACGGGGTGATACACCCATCAAATTGAATATCTACAAGTCTACTTTCCAACACATTAAATCGTTCATCGATACGACGTCGGATAGAGAGATACTCATATTTTTGCGAGATTGGGTGTGTTTTTATGTGTGTGTGTGTGTGTTATTAATATGTAACTTGAAGAGAAGAAGTGTAGATTAGTGTTTTGTTGCTAGTTAAGGATCGAGGTTGTCGCTTGATGTATCGTAAGCTAGCTATTCCTAAGCTTAACGTTGGACCTATTATTGTTGTTATATTGTATTGTTGGGCAGTTCTCGTGTTGTTAAGGTGATGGATAAATGAATTAAGGGTGGAATGTTATTGTTGAAGCTATGACCTTGAGATAGGTGAAAGAAACGGGAGAGATGTTGTCCGATTTGCCGTAGAACAAGCTTGTCAAATAGTATCTAGTTGGTGTGTTACTATTGTAGATAGTAGTGTTATTTTTCATTGGTGTAGATTATGTTGAAAAGGAGACTTTCCCACCATCTTTGTCAAAGGATCGATTTAAATGTAAATAAGGCTTTCCCTTTCTTCTTCCAGCATGATTCCGTAGTGACTTCACCCTTATAAGAGGTTCAAGGGGATGAGTCCCAACGTATGTTCTATGTTGATGGGTTAAGAGCCTCTAATAGTTCAAAAGTGAATATGGATAAGAAATGAGTTATTCGTAGTTGTAATCCACAGATAATTCCTAGAAATAAGTAGAGACCTCAGAGAACTTATGTTGAGTCTACAACGAGAAGTATAGCCCTATGTGAAGGAGGTTCTTTCCCTGTCTTCCGGGGCAATGGAAATTTGGTTGTACCCCGAGTACCCATCCAGGAAACAAAAGTGAGACCTCCATGCTGGTCTGTCAAGCATTTGATTGATGAAGGGAAGTGGGAAGTGATATTTTCGGGCTGCTAGATTCAGCTTCATGTAGTCCATGCAGATTCTCCAGCCAGTGACGGTCCTTGTGGATATCAACTCATTGTTGTCAGTTTTTACAACCGTCATGCCACCCTTCTTAGAGACACATTGCACCAAGCTAACCCGGTTGATGTCAGAGATGGGGAAAATAATTCCCACATCTAACCACTTTATGATTTCCTTCTTCACCACTTCCTTCATGTTTGCGTTCAACCGCCTTTGGTGTTCCCCGGAAGGTGCCCATCTTCCAACAGACTTTTGTGCATACAGTATGCCGGGCTGATCCCCTTTATGTCTGCCATGGTCCACCCAATGGCAGTATTGCACTCAGTGAGTACCAGTAAGAGCTATTTTTCATGCACATCTAACAAACTAGATGAGATAATAACAGGTAAAGTAGAATTAGGTCCAAGAAACGCGTACCTGAGATGGGCTGGCAGTGGCTTCAACTCCAGCTTGGGTGGCTCTTCAACCGATGGCTTGGCTGGTGGAGTCTCTCTCTTTTCTAAGTGTAAGGGCTCAAACTCGAGTGCCCTCGGCCAAACACCTTTTCCTTCGAGTGCTAACACCCATTCTGCCAATTCTTCCCCATTTACCTCACCCAAATTCATCAAACATGCAGCAAGGGGGTCCTCAATAGTTAAGGACTCATCATCTTCCTCCACTATCACATCCACAACATCAACAAGAGAACAGTTGGAAAATTCACTTGGTTGCCTCATGGATTTCTGCACATTGAATGTGATTTCTTCGTCGTTCAACCTCATCTTGAGCTCCCCAGTTTCACAATCAATGAGGGCTCGTCCTGTGGCCAAGAATTGCCTTCCCAAAGTTATGGGAATCTCCTCATCCACTCTGCAGTCCAGTATCACAAAATCTGCAGGGAACACAAACTACCCCACCTGCACCAATACATCATCAAGAATACCTGACGGTCTTTTCACCGTCCTATCTGCCAGCTGCAGCAACATAGAGGTTGGTCTAGCTCTACCAATCCCCAACCTCTTGTAAATGGACATGGGAATAAGATTAATGATGGCCCTTAAATGACAAAGTGCCTTTGCAAAGGCAAAATTTCCAATGATGCAGGGAATGGTGAAGCTCCCTGGATCAGACAGCTTTTCTGCAATTGGTCAGGTCACGACAGCACTACAAGTCTAAGTAAGCGTCACTGTGGCCACGTCTTGGAATTCAAATTTTCGGGACATTAAGTCCTTCATCATTTTGGCATACCCAGGCATCTCCTTCAGAGCATCAATCAAAGGAATGTTTACCTCTATCTGTTTCAACATGTCCAAGAACTTTTTATACTGTTCATCTTTCTGGTACTTGGCTAGCCTTTGTGGAAATGGTGCTGGAGGTCTCTTCTTCCCAGTGATTTGGGATTTTTCTTTGTTCGCCACCACCTCAACTACCGGTTCCCGGGCTATCTCAACTTTTGTCTCAACTTCATTCTGCACGCTGGGTTCTTCTTCAACAGACCGCACTGTTACCTTGGTCAGGTTTGTTAAATCATCAATTTCAATCGGCACTGGTACCAGTGTCTCAGCTTGTCTGCTCTCTCGTGCTCTTTCCTGCTCCAAGTCTAAGTCCCTGTCATTGGGTAGACTTACTGCTATAATCTGCTTCGGACCCTGATCTTTAGGATTTACCTGCGTGTCTGCAGGCAATGTACCATGAGGACGATGATTCAGAGACATCGAGATCTGGACCATTTGTACTTCAATATTTTTAATAGCAGATTCATGTGCATCTACTCGTTCACTTATTTTGGCAGTTGACCCAATAACCTGTTGCATCATTGCTTCAAGTCTGGAAAATCCATCTTCTTGTATCCCCCCATGTTGTTGTTGCGTGGGGTGATAAGCATGTTGCTGATTCTGATTATTATACCTATGCGGCCTTTGATAAGGCACCACACTACCATGAGGTCGCGTGGCTCCCATGTTTCCACTTTTATGCTTCTGGTGAGGTGGCATGTACGACTGATTTTGCTGGCCCCAATTTCGTCCACCCTGTCTTTGGCCCCCATAATTCGACACATAGTTCATATTTTCAGGGTAGTGAGTACGATCACATTCAGCATTCCACTGATTACCAAGTGGTTGACTAATGCAAGATGTGCATAAGCCCCCATTGGTAGTATCCACAATATGTACCTGCTGCTTCTGCCTTGACTCCTCCACCTTTTTAGTGAGTATGCTCATCTATGTCATCAACGTGGCCATGTTTTCAGCAAGACTGTTGGATGGATCTAATGACACTGAGTGAACCACTTGGGTGATGGGTGCATTTCTGGTTGTCCACCCCGAATTTTGTGCCATTTTATCAAGCAAGAGCTGGCTCTCTCTCCATGTTTTGCTCAGGAATGCTCCACCAACTGAAGCATCAACATTTGCCTTAACAATGTCTGCCAGACCCATATAAAACCGTTGCCCCAACATCTGCTCTGGAATACCGTGATGCGGACAGATAATCAACATTCCTTTAAACCGTTCCCATGTTTCTTGTAGTGACTCTATAGGCTTCTGTCCGAAGCTCAAGATTTCATCAATTTGTTGAGCTGTTTTGTTTGGTGGATGGAACTTGTTCAGGAACTACTTAACCAACTCCTCCCATGTAGCAATGGAATTTATGGGGAGCGAGTTGACACAAGTCTGGGTGACTCCTGTCACTGAGAAAGGAAACAACAACAGTCTTATTGCTTCCGGAGTGACGTTTGGTTGCCTCTGAGTTTTGCAAATCGACAGAAAATTCTTCAGATGTTGTTGGGTATCCTCAATGTATGACCCCGAAAATAGTTCCTTATTCTGCAACAAGTGCAGCATATTATTTGTGATCTGAAAGTTCTCAACCTGTATCTGAGGGACTTTTATCGCAGTGGCCAAATTCTCTGACGTGGGTTGTGCCCAGACATATAAAGGCGCCTATGGTAAAATAGGCACCACAGGCGCCACACCCTATGCAGCTGGGTCAACCACGTCTTCCCCATTGTTGTTGTTCCTGTCATTGAGATTTGCCATGTCGGTTTCAATTTGTTCAATTTGTTGTTGTTGCTTGCTTTTCCTGTTGGCCCTGTTCAAGGCCTTGAAAACTTTCTCGGGGTCTGGTAAGGCTTCAAATACTTAACCAATTCTCGATGAGTTTCTAGGCATGCACCTGTACAACCAAGTTAGCAAACGTTAAAATTTCAATATATGAATGAAATTAAAGAAAATTGACTACACTTAAGAATTTTTGTATTTTCTTCCAACTATAATTGATAACACCGTTAATTCCCTGGAAACGGCGCCAAAATTTGATCACGCTCAACTATGTCTTATAAAAAGACTAAGCGGGCGTTGCAAATATAATCTTAGTATTTCGTCCAGAGTCGAATCCCACAGGGAATTAACCTATCAATTATTGTTGTTAGACTCACTCAATTCTCAGTAATCGATTTCCCAAAAGTTATGAATATCAATTTTTGGTATTTTTACCAACTACAACTGAATGAAATTAAGTAAACTAAAATTTAACTAATACTGAGGTGTAAGCAAATGCGATAAGGATCTAAGGTTATGGTTTCCTCCGTTGATGGAATCTCTTCTTGTATATTTCCTAAAGTTTGGCCTAATTATCTCTATCAATCATGAACACTTATTTTACTGTAATTCTCTCTCGAGCAATTACGATAATTTACTAGAGCACTCTCTCGAGCTGCACTAGCTGACTTTTATTACATTTCACTTTAGATTGCACTCAAGGTATCGTTATCTCTAACTCAACCTTTAAACCCTCGGTTATGGATCTCTCCTATACTTTTAGAGTAATGGTGTTCAACAACTACCTAAACATGTACTCTCTCTCGAGCAGATACACACTAAATAGGCACATCTAATTGAGGGCCTTTCAATCAACTACAACAAGAATGTAGTTGAACAAATAGAGATGAAAACCAAGCAAACCTTAGACTAAAGAAGTTATCTACTCATAATTGTACTGAAATTAGCAAAAGAATTCATCAACAATGGTAAAATCACAAGGAAGGGAGATACGAATTGATGCCCAATTGCCCTCTTTGCCTCTTGCCTTTTCTTTTTATTGAACAAGCCTCTAAACCTTGATAAAAATCCTCCTTTGGGAGATTTGAACCTTAAATAGGTTAAATGGAATGGCCCCAAACTTCTGAATTTCCCCTGGAAAATAACGTGTACGCCTTGGACTAGCGCGCCCGAACTAGTCAACGCGCTATTGGGCGCGCTAATCAACTTTTGTTCTATCCGGGGATCGCTGGGTAGCGCGGTCGCGCTAAGCCCGCGCTAATGGAGTTTTGTTATGTCCCTGGGAACTGGAATAGCGCGGCAGCGCTAGTGGGCTTATAATCTGTCCCAGCGATATTTTCTCCTTCGTTTCATACGTTAACTACTCCAAGAGGCTTTTTTCCTTCAATTTAGCTCCAAACACCATCTTAGGTCCTCATAAGCGCATTTTTCACCTTCGAAACATAGAATCAACAATTAGCGCTATTTTAACATCACTTCACATTCCTAAAACAGTGCAGCATCATTAAGTTGGAGTGTAAGTCTACACTAACTGCGTGAATTTAGCCTATTAACAACACCCCACACTTACATCATTGCTAGTCTTCGAGCAATACACTATACTCTACAAAGTTCTTTTCATCAAGCAATTCCCTAATGTGTCACACCACGAACATATTACATGAGTTATACCTAGAAATGTAACGTTCATGCCTCAAGGGTCGACTCTCACATGCCATGCAATATTCCTACCTTCTCAAAGTACTCTACACGGAGGTCAAGACTTACCTTTCCGTCATGAATCAAGTTCCCTCACATCACACACAAGAGAGTAGTTCCACAAGAATAATATTAAGAACAAGTAGGAACTCAAAATAGAAAGAATTGACTCACTCTCAGAAAGAACATTCATATGCCACAAAGATACATCATAGGCTTGCCCGTAGTGTAATACTCTACTAATTGCGTCCATTCAGTCTAAGATCAAATAGGTCTTCATTTGGTTGTAATGTAGGCCAAGGGATGGGTAGGATATATTTAGATATAGTGACTAACCTCCCTAAGCACTTTTAATACAATTACGTTAACTTTCAGACCATTCTTATGCCCGACAAGAATTTCCACCACTATCTTTAGATTACCCCAAAACTTCCTTAGGTGCAATTTTATCAATTCACCACTCGTTAAGGACTGCATTTATTCATTGTCCTTCTTTCTTTATTTTTTTTCCAGTGGTGTTCCTTCTTTTATATTTTGCACCATTCTTCTTATTTCGTTCATTCCACTCAAACCCTAAACCACCACCCCACGCTTTGACTTTTACATATTCTCTACAATTCAAGTGCTCATGGGAGGTAAAATGGTTCAAACATATGGCCATCCAAACAATTGGGTAAGGTTTGTAATGTGGTTGCCAAAGAAACGGGCTTACAAGCTCAAAGGGGTTAACTATGGTAAAATTACAATCAGATGGATATATTTTTGTATCTGGCTTAACAAAGAAATGTTTATATCACTTCCAAGACTGAACGAACTTCTATTTTGCTTTGCAAACACACAGGGCAAGTTCTAGGTATCGAATGTGGACACAGAATATCATGCAAAATACCTCACACACATATGGAACATAATTCACTCCAAATTGGTTCATCAAGACACTCCACTGAGAATTCAAGTCAGTTACAACATACAAAATTAAGGCATTCTACAAGAGTCAACAAATGAGCCTAAGCTTCACACTCAAGGGTATTTTGTGTTCGGGTGTAACAACGCTCAGGGATGCTTTTCTTATTTCAGCTCATCGCCCAAAAGAAACCTAACAATTAAAAAAACTAACTATACCCGGTTCAAGCTAAACCCTTGAAAAAGAATCGCGGTCAAAAGAAAAACCAAGGGGGAGTTGTTACACTACTTAAAAAGAAAATAATATTTTTTTGGTGTTTTCTTTGGACTAACTTCCCTCAAGAAACCTGCCTGAGGAGTCCGTCATCAGAAATAGTCCACTATATTTTTTTTTTGTAGACGTAGACCCTCAAGAACCCCGTCGAAAGGGATCCATCGTCGGGCCAAGACGACTTAATTGTTTTTTTTTATATTTATACCAAAACAGAATAACTCACAAGCAAATAAAGACAACAACTAACAATTGTACAAAATCACAAGAAAAATAAGGAAAACAACTAGCACTTGTACATATATACATAAACAGGGAATCCTTCCTCCACCCCACACTTAATATGAGGACATGTCTTCATGGCCAATAAAATAAAAGATATAGGTAAGGGGACTTCCATGGAAGCTCAGTCCTGATCGGAGACAGTCCCTGAGTCCACGCGACAAGTACGGCCCAGGGCACGCAGCCAGCCTATTATCTTCTTTTCTAATTTTTCTTGTTGGACAACCATAGCATCAACTCTCGACCCCAATTCAGTCACTGAGGTCCTCAAACCGTCCACCTCATGCTCCAGGTGGTCCATTTGTTGTCCCCGACTGGCCCTAGACGAGCCTTCTACATCAGCAACATGTGCCTAAGAGGGCTCCTCCTCCTCCATGTGTTCTTGCTTTTCCTTCTCATCTTGTTGCTCCTCCTCCTCCTCCTCCTCGTCCTCATCAGAGTCATGCTCCTCCTCCTCCTCATCACCAACTATCACAACATCCTTTCGTAGTTGTAATCCATAGATAATTCCTAGAAATAAGTAGAGACCTCAGAGAACTTATGTTGAGTCTACAATGAGAAGTATAGCCCTCGTTTAATGGTTAATTATAAATAGCTCACAAGTAGAAATCACGTATAGAACCTATGATCTTATGAAGTGGCGGAAGTAGTTTTCATTGGTTAGTAAAGGTAGCTATGAAAGATCCCTAATGCTAATAAGAGGGAGATGTGGTTTAAGGGATGTGATAAGTTGCTTAATAAGAACCTCCCCGTAAATTTAAAGGCTATGAATTAGAAAACTAACGAATGAAGAATAGATCGTATGTAGAAGATTGTAATACCACATAAGTTATGAAACACATTGTACTACCTAACTAGAATAATCGTGCGCATGCAAAAATAGTAATGATATTCCATACATTAAAGGAAGTAGAGTTCGACCATGTTGGCCTATGTATGTTCTGGGTTACGTCCAACATTCAAGCGTTGTAGAGCGGTTCGCTCGGGTCAGTACAACACCGGGTGCCACCCACGCCTCACCTAGGTTGGGGTGTGATAAATTGGTATCAGAGCAGGTTTGACCTAGGGAGTCTACAAAGGCGTGTCTAGTAGAGTCTTATCTATGGATGTGTTGTGCACCACATTTATAAATAGGAAGCTACATGGAATTTAAGATTGGTTACCCATATTTCATATCCAGATCATGTGGTATAGAGCTGAGTCATAAAAAGTCAATGTCTAACTCATATTCGATATGTTGTATAGAGATGCCTGATACAAGAATGGCTACAGCTAGTTAGAAAGGTAAAGTTGTTGAGGGGGGAGGCATTAGTAGACCGCCGTCGGTTTATGAAGATCTGCATGAGGTTCTAGTTGAGTCACCTTCCTGAGTATCCCCTACTCCAGTTGACCAGAGGAGCTTCATAGAGCCCGTGTACCGCCATCAATACCTACTGATCAGGATCTTAGGAGTGTTGTGCCTATTTTGACCCAGTTAGTAGCTATACAGCGATAGACTAGAGTTCCAGCTAGTATGGGACATTCTGAGGGGCTCAGAAGTTCAAGGGTCCGTGAGTTAATTTCTTTGAGCCCTCCAAAGTTCACGAGGACATATCAATACGAGGATCCCCAAGATTCTATTGACCATCTTTACAGGATCTTTCGAGTTATGCATGCTTTTGAGATGTAGGCAGCGGAGTTAGCAGCTTTCAGGCTGCGAGATATAGTTGTGTATTGGTATGATTCATGGGAATTATCCAAAGGGCAGAATGCGCAACCAACAAAGTGGGGAGAATTCTCCAGAGCCTTCTTGGACCATTAATTACCATTAGAGATTCAGGAAGCCAAGGTTGATCAGCTTTTAGCCGTATAGTAGGGTGACATGAGTGTTTGCCAGTATAGCCTCAAGTTTGATTCGTTGGTCAGGTATGCCCCATCTATGGTCAATACGATGCGAGCCAAGATAAATCGAGGTGTGGCAGGGCTGGCATAAGAGTTAGTTGAAGCTTGTACCACAGCTTCGCTGAATGACAATATGGACATATATCGGATTCAGTCTTTCGCCCATAATCTAGAGGAGTATAAATAGCGACATCAACTAGAACAAGATCCAGAAAGGTAGCAAGGTAAGAGAGATAGTCCAGTTGATGAGTATGTAGGGGAAGATAGTAGTAATAGGTCTCAAAAGAGACAAGGTCAATCAGCAGTATAGGCAAGGAAAATTTATCTAGGCATGAGGAGACCCAATATTCTCAAAGTCCTCAGTTGAGAACAAGTCATGGATGAAGGGCACAAGGAGTGCAAGATCAAGAGAGTGTTGGACAAGTGAAACCACTTCGATGTGAGCAGTTTAGAAGGATATACGGGGGACCGTGCTAACGAGGTACATATACTTGTTTCAAATGTGGCAACCCAGGTCATATGGCACACAATTGTCCAATGTTGAGTTATGAGGGTAGCAATCGTTCAGGGCAGCCTATGGGCTCAATACCATCACTTCAATTGGGCAGAGGCAGAAGGAGAGTTTTAGGATTAATAAAAGGGACCCATAATTAGATATATGCATTGGGAGATCAATGGGATTTCGAGCCCCCGTCTTAGAGGCAATTAGGTATGTTACCTATTTTAGAATGAGTGTATGTGTAAATGGCCTACTAGGTCTATATATATATATATATATATATATATATATATATATATATATATATATATATATATATAGAGAGAGAGAGAGAGAGAGAGAGAGTATTGTAAGATGATGTAATAAGTTGATTGTTAATAGAGTTAACATGTCATACCTAAGGTAAATTATTGCAAAGTAGCATTAAAAGACAGAAAGACTAGATAAAGTAATGAACATGAGCGTGGTTTTGACATCTTTGAACTCCTGAAGTGGGATATACGTGAATGCAGTATGATTACTAAATAATGACCATTGTAGGTTTAATAATGAGGATGATAACCTTTCTTAAGGAGGTGTGAGATAGAAATCTCAATAAGTAAGGCAATAAGGATCCTGAGTAAGAGGGCCAAGAGGGAGCCGAATTTATAGATATTGAACGGTATTAGAACGTATTGAAATATGATTGAATCAGAGTAGCGTGAGTATCGGTTAGAAGAAATATCCATAAGTTGTTAATGTCCCTATATGAAGTCTCTAATATAAAGAAAACAATAATCACGAGGAAGATGATAATATTACAGTATAAGACGCTGACCTTTTTCCATAGTTACATATTATTTACAACCCTGCCAGCATAAACGGTGAATGTTGAAATGAACTTGTATTTATATCTTGCTCTATTCATGGTAAATAACCATGTAAGGCTAAGTGTTGCTATTTACAGATATTGGCCCTGTGGCATGTATAGTGTATTTTCTGGTTGCATGCAAGTTTGTTTTAGTCCACTGTTCAAAGGAGACTTTGGCAAAAAAATTGCAAGCCTCTAAGAGTTAACATTCAAGGAAGAATGTTCCTAGAGGGGATGGGGGAGGATGTAACACCCCATACTTATGCTACAATACATATTAAGTGAATTAATCTAATCTGGAGAGCTTGATGACCTTTACAAAGATAATGATGGGTTAAAACAAGTGTTAAGAAAGTATCGTAAAGGTTGGAGGTTAAACAAATCAAAGATGTTATAACACATACTTTCAGGGTAAACTAGGAGTGATTAATATCCTAAGGAGGTAGTGTTTTAAGTTAATTGAATCATATAATATTCGTATGTTTAGTTTTTAAGTCAAAGGAGTTGTAAAACAAATCACGACAAAAGTTGTCGCAAGTTACATTTATAATTTGACCTAAATTTGGGTCTAATGTCACTGAGATTTTCTCTAAATACACTTTGAATTACGGGGTGATACACCCACAAAATTAAAGATTCATGAGTCTAATTTTCAACTCATTAAACCGTTCATCGATACGACATTGGAATAGAGAGACATTCATGTTTTCGCGAGACTGCACAAGCAACTTCCTTGGGACCCACAAATTCGATAGAAGCTTACCTTGTTATATAAAGTGATAGCTTTCTTCTCTAAATATCATTTTTAGACCAAATCAGACCTCCAAGAACCTCTAAACTCTCTCTAAGCATATCCTAAAGATTCATACACAAATCCAAGGCTAAACCACCTAAGTTTGTCATTAAAGGTGTTGTAAAAGTGGTGGAGATCACTTATATGATGTTGTTAATATGTTGTGAGTTCTTTCAAGTTTAATTGGAGTTTTTCTTGTTGTTTAAAGGTATTCTCTTTTTCTCCTACATGAGTCTGATCATATCTAAGCCCTAGCTAAGTTGTTTGAAGCTAGAAGTTATGAGTTGACGGTCAAAAGACGTATAAAAGCTGTGATATGGCTAGAGTTTTAGGACATGATATATATATATATATATATATATATATATTGTGTGTGTGTGTGTTGTTAATATTTAACTTGAAGAGAAGAAGTGTAAATTAGTGTTTTGTTGCTAGTTAAGGACCGAGATTGTCGCTCGATGTATCATAAGCTAGCTATTCCTAAGCTTAATGTTGGCCCTATTGTTGTTGTTATGTTGTATTGTTGGGCAGTTCTCGTATTGTTAGGACATGATATATATATTTAGGAAATGATACATATATATGTATATATAGGACATGATACACACACATATATATGTGTGTGTGTGTGTGTGTTGTTAATATTTAACTTGAAGAGAATAAGTGTAGATTAGTGTTTTGTTGCTAGTTCAGGACCGAGCTTATCGCTCGATGTATCATAAGCTAGTTATTCCTAAGCTTAATGTTGGCCCTATTGTTCTTGTTATGTTGTATTGTTAGGCAGTTCTCGTGTTGTTAAGATGCATGATATATGGATTAAGGGTGGCCTGTTATTGTTGATGTTTTGACCTTGAAGGAGGTGAAAGAAACAGGGGAGATGTTGTCCGATTTTCCGTAGAACAAGATTGTCGCATGCTAACTAGTTGATGCGTTACTATTTTTGATAATAGTGTTATTTTCATTGGTGTAGATTATATTTAAGAGGAGACTTTCCCACCATCTTCGTCGAAGGATCGACTTAAAGATATGTAAGGCTTTCCCTTTCTTCTTCCAGTATGATTCCGTAGTGACGTCACCTTTATAGGAGGTTCAAAGGGACGAGTCCTAACGTACGTTCTATGTTGATGGGTTAAGAGCCTCTAATAGTTCAAAAGTGAATATAGATAAGAAATGAGTTACTCGTAGTTGTAATCCACGGATAATTCCTAGATATGTAGAGACCTCAAGGAACTTATGTTGAGTCTACGACGAGAAGTATAGCCTTCGTTTAATGGTAAATTATAAATGGCTCACAAGTAGAAATCACGTATAGAACCTATGATCTTATGAAATGGATGAAGTAGTTTTCACTGGTTAGTGAAGGTAGCTACAGAAGATCCCTAGTTCTAATAAGAGAGAGATGTAGATTAAGGGATGTGATTAGTTGCTTAACAAGAACCTCCACATAAATATAAAGGTTGTGAATGAGAAAACTAACGAATGTAGAATAGAACGTAAGGTCACATAGGTTATGAAACACATTGTATTACCTAACTAGAATCGTGCGCATGTGGAAATAGTAATGATATTCCATACATTAAAGGAAGTAGAGATTGAGTTAACGAATGTAATGAGTCGCTTGAAACAATATGAAATACGAGCCTTATGATGTACCAAATGAATTTGTAAATGTAAGATTATACAAATTTCTAAAGCCTTTTACTATCATGTCATGACGGATGTGTAAATCTGAGAGTAGTTATGAGTTTACTTAAAGCTAATGAGTAAGGATTACGAGTTGTCGAATATGAATTGAGAGTTATCGAATGTACTTGAAGAAGTTATACGTTATAGACACGAGTACCTAGCTTGTAAGATATTGATGGTAGCATGTTATTGTAATGTTATTTATGCTTAAGTATGTTCCCAATGGACGGTCTATGAACGCGTAGGAAAAAAATGAAGGTTAACCTATGGACGGTCTATGAAACGCATAGGTAAGATAAAGATTGGCTATGGACGGTCCCATGTGTACGCATAGTCCGACCCGAATATTTTGAGCGGTACAAATGGTTTGCTTTGCTATGCGCACATGCCACCGGTTAGTAATGTTATAGTATTCCTTATGAACGGTCTACCTTGCTACGTGTAAGACCCACTTTGTGTTCTTATAATAAGTAACAATGACGATGCAACAAGATATCACTGAGCAACGATTGATCGAAATAGTTCAGAATCTTATGATAGGTTGAGTTGTTCAACCAGATTGAAAGACCATGTGGTTCAAGTGATAGCGATCTAGTAAATCGATCTAGAGTACGTGGTAAGCTCACTCTTATTCTTGTCATTCAGCAAACTATTTTTGTATTCATTCATGTTTTTCAGTTTTCAAAATTTATTTATATGTACTACTTTCTGCCTTACATACTTGGTACGTTTTAGTGTACTAATGTCCCATTGCTGGGGCACTACACTTCATGCTTGCAGGTGTAATTAATTAGTTTGACGATCCCTCAAAGTAGACAGGATTGATATTCATGCGGGAAATCGGTAAGACTCCATCTCTTTCGCAGTATATCCGAGTTTAGAGGTCATGATATTAGATTTTGCTATAGATTTAACGGTAGGCCGTGGCCTTGTCCCGACGATATTTTGATGCCAGATACTCTTAGAGTCTTTGTAGACACAGGTTCAGTATGTTAGCGGCCTTGTCGGCCCTCATTTATGTTTTCTTTCAAGGTTGTCTAGTATTGATAATCATAGTGGCCTCCTCGGTCCTAACATGTATTGATATTTTGAGTATGATGGCTAGTTTATATGACGTTTGGCCGCCTACGATATATTACGAGTTGCGGTCATGTTGGCCATGATAGCTTATAGTATGATAGAGTTCGGCCATGTTGGCCTATGTATGTTATGGATTACGTCCAGTATTCAAGAGTTGTAGAGTTGTTCGCTTGGTCCATTATGGCACCGGGTGCCAGCCTCGCCTCACCTGGGTTAGAGTATGAAAAATAAAAATATTCGTCTCTGTGTGCAACCCGATTCCACACAATTATAATAATAATAATAATATCTGTTGCGGCGTGCAACCCGATCCTACCTATATCATATTATCTATCCTTATCGCTCTATATCATATCTTTTAATATCATTTCAATACCATGGCGGTGTGAAACCCGATCTCCAAATAATAGTCATTACACAAACAACTACAACCAACTACGACGTATTACAAAACCAAACGCAATAACAAAGCTACACAAGAAGTCACTAACGGATGATAAAGTTACATGATAACTCCCATAACCAAATAGCAGGTAATGACAATTTATAAATAAAGACACGATTACCAAGAATCAATTAACAATTAAGGCAGGTAACAAATAAGGCATGAATGTTTCAACAAGTAATCACAATTAACAAATAAAACATATAAGAGTGAACTTTACAATAAAAGAGAGAACATGTACTAATAACTTCAAGTAAGGCATGTAAGAGCAAATTCAACAATGAAAGATATAACATATTGTGACAACTACAATTAAATGCATGGAAGAAGTCTAGAAGTCTACACCACTCAAATACTACATATAAGCCCGTATACACACTCATCACCTTGTGTACACGTTTTTCACATAATTCAAATAGTACCACCACCCAAAACCTAAGGGGTAGTTTCCTCCACACAAAGTTAGGCAACATACTTACCTCAAACAAGCCCAACCGATACACTAGAAGCGGCATCCCGTTCAAATCATCCTCTGAACTGATCAAAACTAGCCAAAAGCAACTCAAAGTCATCAAATAATTCCATATAAAGCAAATCCAATCCAAAAAGGCCGAATCTTTACACATTTATCAAAAGTCAACAAAAAAAGTCAAACACGAGCTCGTACCTCGGAACCCGACAAAACTCACAAAATCTGATAACCCATTCAATTATGAGTCCGATCATACTAATTTCACTCAATTCCGACTCTGAATTGGTGTTCAAAACTCAAAATTGTACTTTAGAAAATTTTAGACGAAAACCACCAAATTCTCTTTTGAAATCATCAATCAAATGCCAAAAACAAAGATGGAATCATGGAATATAATCAAAACCGAGTAGAAAACACTTACCTCAATTCATGCGGTGAATATTGCCTCCAGAATATCTCAAATACGAGCTCCCCAACTCAAAAGGTGATAAAATGGACAGGTTTCCCCTTCGCGAACGCGGGAATACCATTGTGTTTGCGATGAACAAAACTTCACAGGCACAAAGACTCTACGTGCTCGCAGCATAGACCGCACAAAACGCGATGCTCATTAGATTCAGACCTTCGCGAATGCGTTTACTATTTCACAAACGCGAAGACAATTCCTCTATCTCCCAACTCCTCAACTCAACTTTATGCGTATGCGACACTTCAACGCGAATGCGAAACACAATCAGTTTACCTTCCGCGAACGCGTTCCATATATTGCGTCCGCGAATAATGAATTCGTAGTAGACCAAAATATACTTTGCGATCACGGCTGGACCTTCGCGATAGAGAAGAACACCAGAAGAAACTAGTAACAGCAAAAACCAATAATAACAACAATGCCCAAAATAGTCTGAATCAACCCGAAATACCCCCGAGCCCATTGGGACCTCGTCCGAACATACCAACAAGTCCCATAACATGACATGAACTTACTTGGGGTATGAAATCGCACATAACAACATCAAAACGATGAATATCACCTCAAATCGAACTTAACAAACTTTTTGAACTTTCAACTTCCAAATCTCGCGTTGAACCATAACAAATTAATTAGGAATGACCTCAGATTTTGCACATAATTTCCAAATAATATATCAAAGCCATTCCAACTCTGGAAACCAAAATCCAATCTCGATACCACCCAAAGCCAACTTCCGGTCAGACTAATGAACATTCCAAAACTCCAAATTGTCAACTTTCGCCAATTAACGCCAAAACCTTCCAAAAATATCCAAGTGAAACTCTAAGCATACACCCAAGTCCAGAATCATCATCCGAACCTAACGGAACCATCAGAACTCCGATCCGGGGTCGAATACACAAAAGTCAAACTTGGTCAACTCTTCCAACTTAAAACTTCCTAGTTGAGAATCATTCTTCCAAATCAACTTCGGATCACCTAAAAGAAAAAATCAACGATTCACAAATGTCATAATAAATCATATAAATCTACTCAAGTGTAAAGACCCGGGCGGTTGTTTTCATAGTAATAGTCCCGATCCTTTCTGTTTACTGCTTTCCCCATGTCTTTTTCTGCTTATGCGCCTTTTCGGGAGGTTCTGTTTGTGGTTTCGGGATGATTTGGGACACTTAGACCCTAAAACAGAAGCTTAAGTTCTAGGATTTTTTTACCTTAGTTGGAACTATTTGAAGATGATTACGGAATGGAGTTTCTTTGGTTCCGTTAGCTCCGTTGAGTGATTTTGGACTTAGGAGCATGTCTGGATTGTGTTTTGGAGGTCTGTAGCTAAATTAGGCTTGAAATGGCAAAAGTTGAATTTTTGGGAAGTTAGACCGGAAGTAGACTTTTTGATATCGGGGTCGGATTCTGATTCTGGAAGTTAGAATAGGTCTGTAATATCAATTATGACTTGTGTGTAAAATTTAAGGTCAATCAGACGTGATTTGATATGTTCGGCATGGGTTGTAGAAGTTTGAAGTTTCAAAGTTCATTAAGTTTAAATTGGAGGGTGATTCGTGTTTTTAGCGTTGTTTGATGTGATTTGAGAGCTCGACTAAGTTTGGTATTTTAGGACTTGTTGGTATGTTTGGTTGAGGTCCTGGGTGCCTCGGGTGAGTTTCAAATGCATAACGGATCGAAATTTGGACTTGTGTACCTGCTGAAGTTTTTCAACTTCTGGTGTCATCGCACTTGTGGTGGGGTTGGCCGCACGTGCGGACACGCATGTGTGAAGGGGGGCTCATAGATGCGGCTTTGTTCTGGGAAGTCAGTGGTCGTAGGTGCGGCAAAGGGACCGCAGGAGCGAAGCCGCTCCTGAAGAGAGGTGATCGCAGAAGCGAAGGCCGAGTTGGGGGAGGTTCTCGCAGAAGCGGACAATTATCCGCAGGTGTGCACCCTCAGGTGCGGCCACCTGATCACAGAATCAGACCCAGGTGTCTTAAGTCAATTCCGCACCTGCGATTGAATTTCTGCAGGTGCGACTGAGGGTCCGCAAGTACGAAATCGCTGGGCAGAAAAAGCTAAGTTCGAGGGTTTTATCCCATTTTCAATTTTGGGACTTTGAGAGCTTGGATTAAGGTGATAATTCAAGGGTTTTTCGGAGAAAGCTTTTGGGTAACGATTCTTAACTCTTTTATGGTTATATTCCATTAATCTATAGTTAATTTCATCACTTAATTAAGGAATTTGGTTGAAAATTTTGGGGGAAAAGGCTGGAAGTTCTTGAACTAAGTTTCTGAGTTTTGATTCGGATTTTGATATCGGATTTGGATAATTTTGGTACGAGTGAACTCATGAGTGAATTGGTGTTCATATTTTGTGACTTTTACCCGATTCCGAGACGTGGGCCTGGGAAGACTTTTTAGAGCGATTTTTGAAATTCTTGTTAAAGTCTTGATTTCATTAATTAGATTAGTCTATTATAGTTGTGTTTATGATATGTAATTGTATTTGGCTAGATTTGGGTTATTCGGAGTCAGATAATCGAGGGCATTCTTACTTATTGATTGATCTTGGTTCGAGGTAAGTGACTTGCCTAACTTTGTATGGGGGAAGTCCCGTTAGGATTTGGTACTGTTGTGATACTTCTGTGATATGCGAGCTCCGTGTACGCGAGGTGACGAGTGCCTACACGAGCTAATTGTTGTAAAATTCCGATTTTCCACTGAGTAATATCATGTTACACCTTAATCGAGTTATACTAGCATGTGTAGTTATCATGTTTAGCCTAGTTTCGCATGTCTACGTGTCTTAAATGCTTATTTGAATTTTGTGCAGCATGTTCAGTTGAATTCCCGCCTTTACTTGAATTGTATCAACCTTAGTTGTAAAAGTCTTGTTGTTAATTGCTTTCTTCACTGATTTGAGTTGTGTGTTTACTTTTGGGACTATGAGGCATTACCTCGAGAGATCCCCCTGCATATTTACTTTTGGGACTACGAGGCGGTACCTCAGGAGATCCTCCTGCACATTTACTATTGATACTACAAGGCGGTACCTCGGGAGATCTCCTCGCATATTTACTTTTGAGACTACGAGGCGGTACCTCGGGAGATCTCCTCGCATATTTACTTTTGGGACTACGAGACGGTATCTCTATAGATCCCCTATTGGGTATTTACTTTCGAGACTACGAGACGGTATCTCGGGAGCGCCCAACTGTTATCTAATTGTGTTGTGTTGTTATTTTCTCTGTGAATTTTTTCTGTTAAGTTCTCCATTTTACTTCATTTTATTATATCATCTGTCTTATTATTATATCCCAGTAGGGCCCGAACCTGACCTCGTCACTACTCTATTAAGGTTAGGCTTGCCACTTACTGGGTACCGTTGTGGTGTACTCATGCTGCTCTTCTGAACATATTTTGGGTGCAGATCCAGGTGCTTCTTATCAGCCCCGCTATTAACTGAGAGTGTTTGCTGTTGTATGGAGATTTCAAGGTACATCTGCCGCGTCCGTAGACCTCGGTGTCCTCCTCTATTCCCTCATATGTAGTTTACCTTCCCGTATTTTTCTTAGACTCAAGTGTATAGAGACTAGTCTTTCTTATGTAGCTTGTGACTTATGACTACCGGGTTTTGGAAAAAATATTGTGTACACTCGAGTGTTGGGTTTCGTACATGCTGAACGGTATCTTATCAGTTATTTTATTATTTAGTTGCAGTTTAGTTGTTAATTTTACTTTGATTTTTATTTTTCCACAAATTGTTAGGCTTACCTAGTCATAGAGACTAGGTGTCGTCACGACGCCTTACAGAGGAAAAAATCTGGGCCATGACATCAAGACTTTAAACAGCTAAACGGAATGCAAATGCTCAAAACGACCGGTCAAATTGTACAGATTATTAGGACTACACGAGGATTGTAATTTTTTTTGTCAATTAAGGAATTATTAGCTAATATTACTTATTTTCAATGAGAAAAAAAAAGATAAGATTGCCATAACCTATACTTCCGTTTCTCAATTTTATATGTTGTCATTAGACTTAACACGAAGTTTAAGAAAAAAAAAATTAACACATACCAAAAGTCTCATTAGAACTTATAATCTTGAATGGCATGACATTTATATAATTATAAGAGTATGTTATCAAGAATAAAATAACAAAATTAAAAAAAAGAAAGAGATTTGAAATATAATTTTTTTTCTTCTGAAACGAACTAAAAAGGAAGTAAGGCCTCATTTGTTTGCACTTAATGGAGGTCTGAATCTTAATCATTCAGATCTCAGACATTAAGTGCGTTTGTTTTTAAAGTCTGAATCTTAATTATTCAGATCTTAATTGTTAAGTGTGTTTGTTTTTTTACTTCACAACCACTTAATGGGTCTGAATAGGTCTGTATGATTAAGATTCATAGCAGAGACTTAATTTCATTAAGATGCTATCACATATTCATTATTAACTGCCGCCACCGCCTACCATTATCAACTATCACCACCACCACCACGCCACATCACCACCACCGTACTCAACCACCACCACCACTGCCACGCCACCATCATTCTTAATCGTAGCCGCCACCATTATCGACCATCACTACCCACTATCCACATCACTCCGACCACCATATATCATTCTCACCTAGAATTAACACTCATCCACCTCAATTACCACATCAGACCACCCCATCACCATCAACAACCGCAGCTGACACTGTCTATTATTATAACTTACCACCAATCACCTTTATCGGTCACAACTACTACCACCACCAGCCACCATCATCCTCAGTCATATTTGGTACCACTACCAATCACTACTAGCTACTAGCATGAACCACTATTATCAATAAAAACTACCACCAACCACTGCCTCTAACACCCGTTAGTCATCACCACCAACAACTATCATATTTTTAAAAACTATATATTTTATTGATAGAATATTAGATTAGTTGGTATTTTATGTTTATTAATTTTCAAATAAAGATAAATTTTATACATTCAGATGTTAAAAATCAAACAATCTTAATTATTTCTATTCAGATCTTAATACACATCTTAATATATTCAGATGTGTATTGAGATTCAGACGTCTTAATCTTAAAAAAAAATATATCATAAGCTTACAACCTTTATTTTTGAAATATAATTTTTTTTTCTTCTGAAACGAACTAAAAAGGAAGTAAGTATAGTATGCATAGAATGACATATCATAAGCTTACAACCTTTATTTTTTTCTTTACATTTTTGGGGATCGAATAAGCTTGCAACCTAATAAGTTAAAAAAGAAAAAGAAAATAAAACAGAAAGGAGAAAGAAGTAGAAGCAGGAGAAAGTGACTAGTTTTTAAAAGCAACATTAGGTGGGAAATTCGGTCAAATGATCACCATTAACAAAAGTGACTTAATACCCAACCCCTTGAAAATAGTGACAAATTGAGTTCTCTTCACTTCATTTTCTCCACACTTTACTTCCAAGTAAGGAACAAACTAAACCAAAGAACTCATCTACACTCTTCCTTTGCCTTTTGCTATTATATTCTCTCTTTATTTAATAACCTCCCTTCACCAACATCCATTAACTACCCCCCCCCACACACACACACCCCAACTACCCAATATTAGAGGCAGCCATTTTTCCTCCATTTAATTTCTAGCAGAACAAGAACTACTTCACCTCTCAAAGTTGTCAAATTTCTTGATGTTTTAGTTAAATCTTTGTAATGGGTATCAAACTTTTTATGCTTTCTTTCATTCTAACCTCAGTTCTATTCATTCTTGTCTACATACCCACCCAATTATCTCAATCACCAATCACTATTTTCAAGCCAACTAAAAGCTTCATCATCTCTAATACTAGTAAACCTTACCCTGTAAAATTTGCTTACTTGATCTCTGCTTCTAAAGGAGATGTACCAAAGTTGAAAAGGCTGTTGTTTTCTCTATACCATCCTGGGAATTTTTACTTGATTCATTTGGATTTAGATGCACCAGAAGCTGAGCACAAAGAAATTTCAAGATTTGTGGCTGGGAATACAATTTTTGGAGAAATTAATAATGTTTGGATTGTGGGAAAGCCTAATTTGGTAACATATAGAGGACCAACTATGCTTGCTACTACACTTCATGCAATGTCTATGCTTTTGAGGATTGCTAAATGGGATTGGTTTATCAATCTCAGTGCCTCTGATTATCCTTTAGTTACTCAAGATGGTATGGTGAGTGCCTCTCCCTTTTTTTTCTTTTTTTTAAAAATTTGCTTGTAAAGTTAGTGCCATGTGACTAGAAAGTCACGGGTTCGAGCCATAAAAACAGTCTATTGTAGAAATGTAGGGTATGACTACGTACAATAAACCTTTGTGATCCGGCGCTTTTGTGGATCTTGCAGACGGCGGAAACTTAGTGCACCGAACTGCTTTTTACGTGATTTTTTGACTAAAATTTTGTATTTTTTCTGTACATTTTAGATATAAGCATTTTTCCTAACTTTTTTGCCTTTGGGAATTTTTAAGTAAAACTTTTGAATTTATTCCTTCACATTCCCTATTTTGTGGTCGAGAAAATACTGTTTTATCATTCTTTATTTGGTTTTAGAGAAATAAAGACAAGTGATTCCTTCACATTTTGGTGAAATGTGTTAAAGATATTCTTTTTGTGATAATTCCTTTGCTTTGAGTTTTTTAGAAGAAAAAAAAAACAGAATTTCCTTGATTCCTTCACATTTCATTTTCTCTAAAATGTAGTAAAGAATACTTTGTTTATTTTATACAAAATGTATGAATTCCTTCAAATATTAGTTCAATACTTGAATTATCTTTTATACTTTTTTATAATTCTCTCTTTTAATGTTTTCTCATCATGGTCTCAGATCTGATCCATGCCTTCTCTGACATACCAAGGGATCTAAATTTTGTACAACACACCAGCCACATGGGTTGGAAACTGTAAGTTCTTTTTTTTTCTTTTATTCTTTTTTTACTTTAATAGTTTTGCTTGACAAGTACTGTATTTATTCAGAAAATCTATAGTGCTTAACAAAAAATATTATGTTAATGTAGGAATAAGAGAGGAAAGCCAATTATAATAGACCCTGGTCTACATAGTTTAAACAAATCAGAGATCTGGTGGGTTATCAAGCAAAGAAGTCTCCCAACTGCTTTCAAGCTTTATACAGGTTATTTTTCTTTTAATTTTTTATTCATTATTTGTGGCTTCAAATATTCTAACAGATAATAAAATAAAGGAAGTGACACGACATCCAATGAACCCATACATGTGATTCTTGAAGACAGCAAAGACCATAAAAAGAGGGACGGGAGTACCTTTTGCTACATATGTTACATTAACCTATTTGAAAAAATTATTAAATTTTAGATACATTTTGAAATAACTGCTTAGAGAAATACTATCTCCGGTCCAAAATAAGTGATTTTTTGGCCTTTTTTTATGGTTCAAAATAAGTGATTTTTTTAAATTTCAAGAATGAATTAATTATTGTATTCCTACAGTATTCTTGGAGTAAATAGTGTTAGAATATGTGTTAGGAGTATTTTTGTGAGATAGTAAAGGTTAATATGATCAATTTCATTATTAATTGGTGAAAGGTTGATTTTTTAATTTGTGTGAAAACATTAAAGAATTCACTTACTTTGGAGCGGAGCGAGTAGAATTCTTTGCAGTTCAAAACCAGAAAGTTTGGTCTAATTAGTATCTGCCGACTTATTACATCTTCATTTTTTTTGATCCATTACCATTAATCCTCATTTCAGTGGTTGATAAAATGAAGAGGAAAATAGCTTTTACTTTTATTTGCTTGCTTGAATAGGTTGAACTATCTATAACCACAAAATGAGTAACCTTTTTCAAGCTAAGTGATTAAAACTTCTACTAGAAAAACAAGATATTCTTCAAATAAGCTATGTCGCTCGGACCTTTCAAAAATGTTGTCGTATGTTTGAGGAGTGGAGCAACATAGAAATAAGTTCCATTAGACAACAACTAAGCAGTAACAAAGGCAAAAGTATGAAAAGACTAAAAAGAACTAGTTTGAGCTACATTTATCAAGAAAATGCACATGTTAATGTCATAGACACATGGTTCAAGTCGAATCTTTCTTTTGGTTTCCTAGATTGTGCTCTATGACAATTAAAATCTCAGTGCTTTGGGAGAATTTATTTCTTAAAGATCTAACTAGCACCTAAAGTTATTAATTTTATTCATATTACAATTCACCACCGCTAGTGACTTGCATGCTAGTTGCCTTTTGAATTTGTGTGTGTAATTGTATATATAAGACTCAAGATTCTGATTTTATTTCTTTTTTACTTCGATGGATAATTCAAGATTTTAACAATTCCAATTTATTTTATTATGATCTTCTTTATCTCATTTCTCATGATCTATATTTCCATATATTCAGATGTGTGTAATTAGATCCATGACCGGAGAACAACTACTCTTTTCCTTGTCGATGAGTTGCATGCGGACGTGTTATTCGCTATTTTTCGACATCTTATGTTTGTTTCCATCAGATAAAAGTGTTAACAAGAACTAACACAAAATCTATTTGCAGGTTCAGCTTGGACAATATTGTCCAGATCCTTTGCAGAATACTGCATAATAGGCTGGGAAAACCTTCCAAGAACTCTTCTTCTCTACTACACCAATTTTGTGTCATCTCCAGAGGGTTATTTTCAAACGGTTATATGCAACTCCGAGGAATACAGGAACACTACAGTGAACCATGATCTTCATTACATAACTTGGGACAACCCCCCGAGACAACATCCCCGATCCCTCGGTCCAAAGGATTACAGAAGAATGGTCTTAAGCAACAGGCCATTTGCCCGGAAGTTCAAGAACAACAACCCTGTTCTTAATAAAATTGATCGTGACATTCTCAGAAGACGAAATGGACAGTTCTCAATCGGAGGATGGTGCACCAATGACGATGAGCGAGGTTGTTTTAGTCTCCAAGGCGAGAAATATGGTGTTCTAAGGCCTGGAACTGGCGCCAGAAGATTGAAAACATTGTTAAAGAAATTGGTATCTGCACCAAATTTTGCTAAGCGGCAGTGTAGATAATTTGGAATTGAAATTTACTTTTTGTTGGAAATATAGAAAAATAAATTTTGTGGAAGACATGAAATCATGTTAGGTCAATTATTGATAATTGTCATAGTTCATTAGTTTGTACGAGAAAAAAAAAATATAACTCAGGAAAATCACATAAGGTATTGAAGTCCAGCATTATTGGTCTTCTTTTTTCATTGTTATCTTTGGGTTCTTTTCTATTTGTGGGGGTGTTCCAATTCTTTCCAAAAGTGTAGTATACGCATGATATGGATCATTATACATGCTATATGATCTAAGATTAGAGGTACTGCTATTTTTTTCTGTGATCAGTTGTATTCTGCTCATTGCATAAGGGGCAAGAATTATGATGAAAGCTTTACTTGTCTCGATATGAAATTTATTTGACATTGTTTTCAAGCAGCGTCGCCTTATTATATATGTATGTATTGTTTTTTCAAATATTAAACGTGTGTCTGTCTGATGAAGGTTTTTGACAAAGTAGCAAGGGATGAAACTCCTGGTAAAAGGGTGTCTCGCCACTGACTAAAAGTTGTTCAAAACAGACGTAGTTGATGATGTAGCATCGGAAGAATGATGTTTCTATGTCAGCTTTGTTATCAATTAAATAGAGATAAGCACAGGCAGATAAAAGCAAATAGATCAAGCAACAATAGAGCATCTTCATAGGTTGGTTTAGGCAACAATATTTTGTGACATATGGAAATACATGCAAGCATATGGAAACTCCTCATTAGGGACAGTCTGCATAGACAGACATGAAAGTAAAGCAAGTGTGAGAATTTAGTGAGCTAATTACATCTGCTGTGAACAATATGCAAGTTTTCTCCCAGATGTCAAGAAGAGATGATCCAGGAACACTATGATACTAGGACAAAGACGCGTATATCTCAACTAAGCTACAATTTTAGCAGTCCAGGGATGTTATTTCTTTGCTTGCAGCAACTTTTCTTGGCATTTATGCAGCCCTATTCCACAATCAATTCTACTTTCAAGAATGGTTTGACAGTTTCATGGAAGTTTCAGGTAAAGTCAGGTTTGTCTCGCAGAGGAGAGAATTGAGATTATTTTCTCCAGGGTCGGATTTAGGGGGGCAGAAGTGGGTTCCCCGAACCCCCTTCGTCGAAAAATTACATTGTATATATAATGCAAAATCTGTTTTTAACCTCTATATATTATGTTTTGAATCCCGTTGACTCAGCCCAAAAGTGTAGCTTAGTGGTCAAGGGGGTTCAAAACTTTTGTAAGGCCATGGGTTCAATTCCCACAAGCTACAATCTTTTTCAACTTTTTCCTTCTTGAACCCCCTTCGCGGAAATCAAGCCTCCGCCACTTATTTTCTCGGCCCCGTTTTGGCTTCAAGATGGGAAGTAAAGGCTAGAAAAGTGAAGGGACAACCAGTGTTCTATTAGCTCCTGTCAACAATTCTGTTAGACTGGATGTTTAATATGATCACAACTTTTACAGAAATATATGCATATGATTTTTCCTGTTTTGTTAGTAGTGGAGTATATAGTTTTCCTACACCATCCTTCAGATGTTCCGACGTTCAACCCATGCTACAACTGCAATTACACATTAAACTTACACTTTTACTTGTTTTTATATAAACGAGAATATACAGATGTGTCTTTACACAGACATAAAAACAATAAATTTCTTGTATCATCATTTCATTTCTCTTATAATTTTAAACTAAACTTTCTGAGGAACTTTTACTTCATCATACTTGTTACTCTAACTAAACCAGTGTTCTCATCAGCAGGCATTTTAGCACCGTCTCCTTTGGAAAGTCACAACAAGCTCAGTAAACGGAGCAGAGAAGAGAATGAAAATAAAATGGCAACCACAATAGCGAGTAACAACAGAAATAGAAAAACAAAAAATGGAAAATAGTTACTATTGCAATTATTTGAAAAATAAAACAAAAAAAGCAGTGTATCAACACATGCTATGTAATATTGAACAAGATTCCTGGTATGTCATTCTGTATCTTGTAACAAATTGTTGATCATATTTACCAAAGGAAGAGTTCCCTTTGTCATAATCTCTATTCTAGAAGTATTTGAAGCGCGAGAGAAAAGGGACAGCCCGAAAAATATAAGCTCAGGAAGATACAGCCGAGAAGACAAGAAGCCATGCCAATAACGAGGTTCTAGATCAAAAAAGGCATCGAAAAACCTTCTTGTAGCGGGTAAATCAAGCTTCAGAAGAATATCCATACCGAAACAAAAGAACTCTCTTTGACGTCTTCTTTCTATGGGCCACAAATCTTTCCAAACAGCTGCAGATAACTCATTACCTAAAAGGTCTTTCTCAGAACCAAGGTACTGAATTATTGCATTAGCGACGATCGGAGCTGCAGCTAGGGTCCTTGCTACCATATAACCTGTTGAGGGATGAACCAGACCAGCTGTACCACCAGTTCCAACAACTCTCTGAGGTATTACAGGAAGGGGACCTCCCATCGGAATTACACAATGCTCGTCCTCTTCAATGCTCTTAACTTTTATACCCAAGTGATTTAAACGAGCCACCATTCTTTCTTGAATATCGTCCATACCTAATCCAGGACGAGCAACAAGTGACGTTTCTTCGAGAAATATTTTATTCGATGAAAATGGCATGGCATACAAAAAAGTTGGAACTTTTCTATTTCTCTCCTTCAGCTCCATATTATTACCAAGATGTGAATCTCGCCAATCCATGAGAACCATCTTACTTGTATCAAAGGGATGTTCCTCCACTTCCGCCAATATGCCATAAGCTACTTGATATCCAGGATTATATGGCTTATCATACTGAACAAGGCATCTTGAGAAGCCAGTTGCATCAAGAACCACCGTTGCCTGAATAGTAACACCATCATTGCAAATCAACATAGATTTAGCTTCCTCGTGAATTACCTTTATAACTTTGGCGTGGTGGAATTTAACACCGTTTAGTATGCATTTCTGCATCATTTTGGACTTAAGCTGTTTCCGATTAACCCTTCCATAAGGTCTATCAAGATCTTTAATTGTATTGTCATCGATATAAACAACAGTACCTGACCATGTGGCGTCGAGGCAATCCAACAAATCCATGGCCTCAAATTCATCCACCCAAACACCATAGTTATTGGGCCATATCAGTTTCGGCGAAGGATCGATTGAAACAACGGATAGTCCAGCCTCCGAAACCTGCTGTGCAACTGCAAGTCCAGCGGGTCCACCACCAACCACAGCTAGATCTACAACAAGACCTTTTGAAGGGTCATACATAGGAAGCTCAAAATCAAGATTTTCCTTTTTGGTCTCAGGTACAAGCTCCAAAAGGGTACTACTCTTAGCCTTAACACAAACCCCTTTACCCCAATTTTCACAAAATTTCCTGGAACCAAACTTATGGGGCTTTACAGAGTTAAAGGAGCTAGCTTTAACAGAAAATCCATGAACTGGGTGCAGAAACTCAAGCTTATTTGGGGTTTTCAACAATGTATCCATATCTTCCAACAGGGGTTCAATTTTCTTTTTGAAACTAGAAACAGGATTTCAAGAAAGTTCAATTCTTAATACTGAAATAGGGCAAATAAAAGCAGATACTTACAAGCTTGGAGGTACTAACTGTGACATGAGATACAGGAAATGAAAAGGGTCTTAAATAATTCTCAAGATTTGCCATATAAGAGAAGTATTACACTTGAGAGAAGCTAATGCTCGAGCAAGTGAGCATATGAAATTTTGAATGCTCACCGTGTAGACAACGAGCAGAGAAAGAGAAACCTCATCCTTTTCTGTTAAAATTGGGTACAACTTGGTAGGGATGCTTGTGGTGAGAACACAACCATGTTAAATGGTAGAAAATATCTACTTCCATATTAAGTAGCATATAGGTGTTGGGATATATACTATTAACCATGATTTGGTTTAGATATACTATTTATTATGGAACAATTATTTATTCAATTTTAATAAAATTTTAAATAAATTATATATTCGTCTGTGTTCTTTATTTATATAGTAAATGATTTAGTGTATACAGTTTAGCTTATACACGGAAGATTAAATTATCGGTTCTTATAAGTATAAAGTTTGAGTTCACGATCTAATGATGAAATTGGACAAACCATCATGGATGATTGTAGCAGAAGATTAAATATAATTTATCTTGATTATGAGAATGGTTTAATTCCAACTTCTTGTGCTAGTACATTTTGTAGGTATTGAACGGACCAAGTAGAGATAAGTATTTTATATTGACTTAATAAAATAAACTCTCTAGCCATTGATGTACTTATACTCTTAATCTTGATATAATAATTTTTTTTTTGGGAATTATCAATTTATTTCATGTAAAATCGCAATATTTACAACTCATAGCTGTACTTGGGACTAATTCCATCCTAGCATACACCATATCTGGACATTATGCCCCAGAATATGAGTACCTATCTCATTCCCTCTACATATCATCTATCTCTATTAACATGTCTAAACACACTATATTTCTGGGTACCAATCTAATGTATTCATCACTCTAGCCAACTTTGGAGACCTTGCTGCTCTTACATGCACTTCCTGAATAATCAGCCTCATTATTGATGTAGCAGTTCTTCTTTTCTTCTGAAACACTGCCCAGTTCCTTTCTTTCCAGCAATAGTAAACTGCTGCAGCAAGAACCATTCGATATATCTCAGCCCTTGCACTTCTTCCCTTAGTCTTCTGCACCATCCACGCAATCACATTCTGCCAATTTTGCGTTAATATCTGAATTCCTTGCCATTTCAGTAGTCCTCCCCATATTCTGCCTGTCTCCTCAAATGGTTCACTGTTTCATTCTTCTTGTTACACAAGGGGCAGCCAGGTTCAACATTAATGCCCTATTTCATCAGTCTATCTTTGGTCGCTAATCTTTGTTGGATGACTAGCCTCAATATAAACGTCCACTTTGGTTGCCCTTGGTTATTGCACACCAATCTTCTCCACATCACCTTTGGATAGTCTCCCTGCATTAGTCTGTATGTCCTCTTAATTGAGAAGTTCTGCATTTGCCTGACCTCTTCTTCTTCTAAACCAACATTTGCAAAGTATTTCTTGGCTTGAAAGGCTTGTTGCATAGCCCATGAAGCATTTATTTCCTTCACCTCCCACACAGCCTGCCCTTTTACATAATATGTATATACCCAATGCCCCCATAACTTCTCTTTCCTTGTGCAAATGTTCCATAACAACTTACATATCGATGCTTCATTCCATAGTCCTATGCCCATGAAGTTCAAACCCCCTGCTGTTTTTGGTAAGCATAATCTGTTCCAAGCTATCAAAACTTTTCTGGTAGGTTCATCATTACCAGTCCGTAGAAATCTTCTACACATGGTTTCTATAAATTGAATCACTTTCTTAGGTAGTATGAACACCTGTGCCCAAAAGGTCTGAATAGCAAACTGGACACTCATTACCAAAACTGCCCTCCCAGCATAGGAAAAATACTTTGTTGTCCAACTTTGGATTCTATTTAATATTTTGTCAATTAATGGTTCACACTGCATGATAGATAGTCTCTGGTGCTTAGAGGAACCCCAAGATATCTAAATGGTAATTCACCCTTCATGTATCCTACTGCCTTCAGTATTTGTTGTTGCATTCCTTCACTCACCCATCCAAAGTAAATACCGTTTTTGTTCTGATTTGCTATCAGCCCAGAAGCTGCTGAGAACTGTTGAAACTGCTTGTGCAATGCTTGTATTGACTGAATATCTCCTCTGCAAAATAGAAGCAGGTCATCTGCAAAACCCAGTTGTACAAGGTTGAACCTTGCACATCTAGGGTGATATTCGAACCTTTATCCTCCTTCAAGTTCATCAGTGATCTACTAAGATATTCCATAGCTAAGACAAAAAGGAATGGTGACATTGGGTCCCCCTATCTAGGTCCCTTCTTGGCCTCAAATGGTTCAGTTGGCCTTCCATTAATAAGCACATAATATGTCACTGTATTGAGACATACCATAATCCATTTTACAAATTTTTCAGGGAATAATCAATGCCCTCAGTACTTTATCTATATATTTCCACTCCACGGAATCATATGCCTTCTGCATATCAATTTTGAGCATGCATCTTGGAGAGATATTCTTCCTACCATATCCTTTCACTAGCTCATGACTCAATAGGATATTATCTGTTATTAATCTCCCAGGCACAACTGTTGCTTGGCAATTGTCCACCAAGTAGTCCATTACTCCCTGCATTCTAGTAGTAATAATCTTCGAAATGATCTTGTACAGAGATAGGTCTATACTCCCTTATATTTGTTGGATTCTGGACTTTTGGTATTAGTGTGATTGTTGTGCAATTAATTGCTTTGCACATATCACCACTCTAAAAAAATTCTAACACTACATCTGTTATTTCCTCCCCTACAATATCCCATGTTCTTTTAAAAAAGTATGCATTGTATCCATCACACCCTGGTGCCTTGTTGTCATCAATTCCCTACATAGCCTGTTTTACTTCTGTCCTGCTAACTTGACTAATTAGCTGCAGCTGCTTCCTTCTATTTATAACCTTCCCATTTTGCATTGTTTCATAGTTGATCATTGGTAGCTGTTTTGGTGAGCTTCCAACAAGTCCCCTATAGAACATTATTATATCTTTTTCTACTTTCTTTGGACACTGTATTACATCTCCTTTGCTATCAACTAGTCTGCCAGTGATATTTCTTGACTGTTTTTGCTTCAAGAAAGCATGATAGTAAGCAGTATTAGAGTCACCCAAATTCCAGTATTGTCTTCTTCTCCATCTCTTTTTGCGTTTCATTCGTATTAGGACACTGCATGCATTGCTGTATTATTCCCAATTTCTCTCTTGCATCTTGTATCTTACCACCAATACTATCATATTCTTCTTTGTTCAGCTGTTTCAGAATAGGCTTCAATCTCTTCAGCTTATACCACACTCCATTCATTTGTTTCCCTTAGCTTCTACCCCTCCATCCATTCTTTACTACTTGATCAAATTCTGCCAAATTTGCTAGGCAATTGATGAACCTCTGGTCTCCCTCCATCTAGGTTACTACTACCAAATACTACACTTAATGGGCAATGATCTGAGAAGCTTGGATTCATAACTACCTCTTCCATATTTGGCCATCTTTGTATCCACTCAGCATTAGCTAATACTCTGTCTATCCTGCTATGGACATGATTTTGTCGCGCCTAACGGCGAGGTTAGGCAAGCCAACGAACAACAATAACAGTGAAAGTGCGGAATAAAATAACAACATGGGGTAAGGCCGTAGAAACAAGCTGAACCACAGCTAGGCCCAATACATATACAACCCCGATAACTACAACAAGTGTGTGTCAGGACTAGTGTCACAGTGTCTACGGGCGGCTACATAGATACAACAACTGAAATATACATATACAAAAATATACAAGCCGCAGTCTGGAACAAAAGACTGAGCAAAATGAAACTAGAAGGCTCCAGAGGTGCTGTAAGGATGACGCCAAGAAGACAGCTCACCGTAGGAGTGACACCGCGATCAGTATCTATCAGCAGGCAGACGACTAGACGGACCAGCCTCAAGACCTGCACAATCAAGTACAGAAAAAGAAAGAAAGTGCAGCATGAGTACATATAATCACATATGTACCCAGTGAGTATCCCATCTAAACTGGTAAAGAGTAGTGGCGAGAGGTAGAATACATACTCACTAAGGTCCAGTACATAATAAATAAATAAGGTACATGCTGAGCAATAAATCATATGATCAAGTACATCAAGTATAAGAACATGTAAGCAACAATCAGTATCTGATCTCAAACATAGCTTTCCTTTGTAAGCTATTCATAGTTATATTACTTGTTCTCTTTCTCATTATCCGAACCGTCTT
>MDKH01148859.1:0-27831 GCA_005239495.1 Nicotiana undulata
CATCTTTTGGTTAATGTTCTTTTAAGTTCCTCTTGTTATTATTATTACTGAACCACCGTGTCGTTGTCACACGGAGTTCGGTCTTGGCCCGACCGGCTAAGCCATCTTAGGTGAGGCCCTCAACAACAGCATAACTCATATCATCACCGTGGCATGTTCACACGGAGTCCGGTATCGGTCTGACCGGCTGTGCCATCTCAACTGAAACAGTGAGGCAATAATCAATATCATAACTCATATCTTCACCGTGGCATTTTCACACGGAGTCCGGTCTCGGTCCGACCGACTGGGCCATCTCAACTGAAACAGTGAGGCTATAATCAATATCATAACTCATCCGAATGTCTCCATGTGTACGGCATGGAGTTCGATCCCGGCCCGATCGGCTAGGCCATCTCACCCTAGGACATCACCCATCATTTCTTTGATCTTTTAGTTCACTTTTATCATTTTCCATCTTTTGATTCACATCTCATATCATTTCACTCTTGTGATTCATATTTCATATCATTTCAATCCTTTGATTCATATTTCATATCAATTCGATCTTTCACATCTACCACAACCATCACATAAGAGGGTTTCGCACACATAGTAAAAGAAGGAGCATAATGGTTACAATTCATACTTTCAATTAGCATAACAACATGGTAGTAACATGGAACGACATTGAAGCAAGAATTCCTCAACTTGACACATAAGACACATAAATTACATAGAGATTCAAACAAGAGAATCATACCCGAAAAGTGAACACCAATAGGTTTATCCTATGAAGATTAGAGTTACCCATACATACCTCGATTTGGGATTTTTCCTTAATTTATACCACAATCACCGGACCTTCTAGAACCTTCAATCTAGTTCACAATATGGCACAACTGAATTTAGAATTAGGAATTATGATCATGATTTGAACTTGCTTAAGCATTCCATCAAACACTAGGTGTTCCTTTAGATTAAATGGCCTCTTTTTAGTGAAAGCTTACTCTAACCCATTTCCCTTTACTAGATTATGGCTAGTAGGTTACATGCATGCAAGATTCCTACCCCCATTTTCATGAACTCACCTAACCATGTTTCATTTTAACAAAAATCTAGAAATTAAGGTTGGTGTAGTAGAAGCTTACCTCTTAGAGTGAAGAAATTTGGTGTCCTACTTGATTAGTTCCAAGCTTGAGTGATGAAGGAGGATCAATTTGATGAAGTTAAGACTTTCTCTCTCTAGAACCCACTCTTTCCTCTCTCTAATTTATCATAAAATAAGCTTAAAATGATGAGGAATGGGTTTTATATGAGTTTGGGGTCAGGTTATAAAGATAGAAAAATGGATAGTCCAACATTTCAGACCTGGCTTTATCTACCTAAAGCCTGGCCTGACCTGGCTTTATCCAGGCTTTATCTACCTAAAGCCTGGTCTGGCCTGGCTTTATCTGGGTTTTATCTACCTAAAGCCTGGTCTGGCCTGGCTTTACCCGGGCTTTATCTACCTAAAGCCTGGTCTGGCCTGGCTTTACCCGGGCTTTATCTACCTAAAGCCTTGTCTGGCCTGGCTTTATCTACCTAAAGCCTGGTCTAGCTGCAACAAAAAATTTTCAACTCCTCCGCGCATCGTTCAACCCAAAACTCCGGAAGTACTATGTATTACCTACCATGACACCACAAAACCTTAATTTACTTAGTGAAGTTTTCCTGGGCCTTACATTCTCCCGCACTTAGGATCATTCGTCCCCGAATGAGGATCAAGGATGCACAAAGTTTTGAATATACTATATGCCAATCCCCCAAATCTAACCAACTCCCAATTTTTCTGAAAATTTTGCCAGAGTTTCCTTTGTAATTAGACCTATCCACCTGTCAGAGAGCCCCCGAAACACACTTCAACGAGTTCCACATAATTCAGTTACTTTCAACGAATTTCCACATAATTCAGTTAACACAATAACACACAAATATAGTACAAATTAAGGATTCATAAGAGAACGGGGGATTAGGGGAGTGGGGTGGCTCTACACAATATGATATGTAATTCAATTATTTAGAGGTAATCAACTTCATAAACGACTACCTGACTTATTCAAACAAATGGGGGTATTTCTTTTTCATTTCATTCTTCGCTTCCCATGTGGCTTCCTCGACCTGCAGGCTTTGCCATAACACATTCACGGAAACAATCCCAATCCCCAAACTTATCTAACAAGGAGGAAAACTAGATACCTCGCATAAGCTAACTATCCATTAACTTTACCTTCAATAATTTCCACCGGGACGACACACAAAGGATCTCCAACTACCTTCTTAGACATAGACATATGAAAACACAAAATATATGAGGAAAAGCTATGGGGAAACATCATACTCCTAGTGCAGCCTAGTGGGAAATGCGCTTATGTACCCATCAATTCACATAACATCTCCAGGGGAAAAATATTGAGAATAACCTGTTCACCCTCCTAAATTCTAAATCTCTACGCGAACACCCAACTAAACATGTGGTGACCTTTAATGATTTCTCTAGGATGTGCTATCATAAATCGACCATAAAATTACCTATCGAATATGTGTGATCCACAGGGTTATGCTTCCTCTTTGACACGTTTGAACCTTCAATACCAAATAGATCTAATACAATGAGGAACATCGGAGTTCAAGATTTGTTTGGAATTATTCAGGAATCCATTAATGTGCTGAGCAGAGTATTTCATGAGGTTATATGCTAAGAGACACAAAGATTACTACTAATAGTGCTGACGTCGTTAATCATTGTGACGACATTAATTATTAGACAAATGAAGCATAGAGGTAACCAGCACACATTGGTAAGGTGGGAACCATGTATGTGATCCTGAGATCTAAAAGAAATGGGTCTTCCTAGACATGAGACACACGGGAGGCATGATCAGGAGGATGAAGACGCTAGCATCAGTTATCCTTAGGAGGCTACGAGTTATGCATGTGATAGTAACAATTGATCCTCTCCACACATGCCTTGCTCGGTGATAGTAAGCTCTATGGAGGAGCGGTCAAGTACGTCAAACCGATTGTCTCCTTGAGTGTAAGAAAAATAAGTTTAGCTCAAAATGGTAATATTCTCGCAACATGGATGTGATAGAGACTTCAAAAGAATCACATGAAGTTGAATTACACTCCTAACATTAACTGACACAAGGGATCTATGCCACGTGCGTATGAGGGTGAAAAGGAAGTCAAACACCTATAAGATTATCATCATGCAAACAGCTCAACCCTTCCCGGTGATTGACCCGATATGAGGTAACTAAAGATACGATAACTTATCTTCTGAATTAGAATACTTATGGTATGTGCAAAAACCTGGAAGCATTTAATCTCAACCTTCTACGAGTGAAACCATATAGCTAGGACATCTTAATATGGGGATGAAATCATGTATTGGTTAGAGGGGTTCTAGTGGTTAACATGATGCTTCGGGGAGAAAGACAACTAAAACTCCTATCCAACCAGGGAGGTGGAATGCCAAGGATAGCAAAACTCCCCGCACATGAAAATGACATAATCAATGATTCTAGAAGCCGAGAGTGCAAAGGCAACATAACCCAATGGGAAAATATAGAATAACCTTGGAAGGTTTGCAGATGTTCGTAATGAGTTCTCCATAGACCTTAACTCGAGGTGTACCCAGATGCTAATGAAAGACAGGAAAACATAAGAAGTAGGCATTGTGCTATGATATCCCCCAAAGGTACATTTAGTCTTGACGGAGAGCCTATTAAGGGTCCTTAGGAGAAAGGAAGTGTTATAGTGACACATGGGAGGACACGTTCTCTCATAGTTATCGAGCAAGTGTTGGGAAGCTAGCACAATGAATTCACTAACTAAGAAACATAATTAACACATGTGGTGGAGGTGTAAAGAGAAAATAAACATTTGTTATGAGTTTGTCATGTTTCTGCTATATTAGTTCCCAACTATAGTACAAGACCATGTCACGGACAACCACAATACTAGGAACAAAGTGAGTTACTTACTACGGGAGGTCCCAAGCGGACACGGAAGTTATACTAAGATGGCGACACACGATCTTTCTATGACGGGGATATGAGGATCTCAATTTTCAAAGATACCTTATTCACATGGTGACCATTTCGATTGACATGCACTCATATGATAGTTGTTAAGGCATGCTCTTATGCTACTAGACAGGGAGAAGATTTCATGATGATATTCGTAAGAGTAGAGTGACTATTCAAACCATAGAAGCCATATACACTAGTGAGAATAGAGTGACTCGATAAGGATTGCAATTCTGGGATGATTTTCATGGAACTTGACACCACATAGGTAAACTTTTACGACAGTGCGTGCGTACGCACAAGAGAGCATATATTATCTATTTAGCTGAGAAGGTTATGTGAGAAATCCATCAAGTGTAGTTCCTTGTTGAAAAATTTAGGGAAGCAAGCGGGGAGTATTACTCTATGATTATGACTCGATTCAGGAAGTTATTATAGGATTCAATTTCTCAAGAAGTCGTAAGTAATACGTTCCATTCAAAGAGTAGATACAGAGAATGGCTCATAAGGTCTGACTCTATCCCAAGTCCCATAGAAACATAAGGATTAACATATGACAAAGGAAATTTTACTTCTAGATGCCAAAGATACAATTATGATCTTTCTTCAACCACACAAATTGGAACTGGAAAAAATAGGACAACAACCAGGGGAAGACTAGGTATATGGGAGGAACTAACAGGAAGAGGACTTGAGGTTTATATGAGTAAACTCAAAAGCCTCACGGCTAGTGGAGCCAGTACTAACATTAAAATCAGTTGGATTCGTAGAAAAATAGAGCAATTAACAGATAGAGACACTCAAACAAGTATCATGCAAATCAAAAGAGGAGCGAAAGTACTCATCTTCCTTACAACTAGAAGAAGGACAACCTTCAAGAATAAGATGAATGACAAGAATAAGTAGCATGATCCAGTTACAAAAATAGAGGCTCGACAAACCCTAGCTTCGATGGAGATTTAGAAATGTCACAAAGTAATTGAGCAGACCAAATCCAGAAAATAACTTACAAAATAAGAGGGAAAACTCGCCAAGCAAATGAAAATCTTGCCGATTCCAATCACTAGGTGAAAAGGAAAGTCTCAACAAAGTAGAGTGAGGGCACTACCAGATTAAAAAGAGTGATGAAACAAGTCAAGATCTTCACCATGATACTATGTCAACATTCAGACTGAAGCAAAAACTCAAAGAAAAATGGCCTAGGGTTTTGAATAGAGAAGAATAAATGGTCGAGAGGAAATATCTTTTTATCTTGTGCGAAAATATGATAATTGTTCATCCATTCATTCGATAAGAAATTCTTCGGGTTTAGTCCCTTGTTGAGAGTTTAGAAAGGCATGCGGGAAATAGTAATTCTATATTTACAACTCCATTCAAGAACATGATTATAGAGCTCAATGTCATAAGAGAATTCTTATAAGAAAATTTTGTGGTAGAGTGGATTCACGAAATAATGGATCTCGTTCAAAGAGTAGATGCACACAATGTTTTGTGATTTAGTGTCTTATCAAGACCATGTTTATGAGAACTTCCCACCCACTACGGACGTACATACACAGTGAGTAGAATATGGGTGTTGCTCATGAGGATGCACCAAGGAGTGACTGACTCAACGACTTTAAGTTGATAGGGCGACGACTTAATCGATGCCCCTCGAATCCACATCCCTAACATACGTTGGTACTATACCGATACTATAGGATTTGGTGGTGTAAGAACATCAATAAGGACAAGGGCACTCCCCTTAGCGACAGGTTCTACTATTCCCTCCAAGGCTCAATACATCCCTTTAACAAGACTTTAGGCAAACTCCTTCAAATTTAACGGTGGGATCAATCCCTCCTTCCATGCTTCAAATTCACAGATTGCGGTGTAAGGATTACTAATCCTGAGAATAAGACTTACAGGGGAGATTAGCTCCCTATCTTGAGCTCTATCGCACGATCTGGAGTATCAAAGAAGGGTGGAATTCCTAAATGTCCAAGTAGCCCCCTAATTATAGATGTGGTCGACAACACACCGATAAGAAAGACTCTACTAGACACGGCTCCGAGACATCCTAAGACACTTTAAAACCTTAGGCTCTGATACCAAGTTTTTGCATAAAAAATACATGATTGTAATCGCTACGGATAATTTACTGGATAGCAATAGCATGTAAATTTTGTATATGTCCTCTTATGCGGATATTGTACCATCCTACCATTTGGTATGATGTATCGAAAATCCTATTGGTTATGATAATCCAATTTCTTATTTATAGATGGAGTTATTCCATTGGCATTAGAACAATTAAAAAAAACAAGCAGAATGTTTAATATGTTGGTCCCGTGCTACCGCACGGGCAATCTTCATCTAGTATATTTAGAAGTGGGAGTTGTGTGGGACGAACTTGGGAGATTTGCACTAATACCCGCTTTATTGGTCACGTTTTAACTTATACCCGCGTTGCAAAAAAAATTGCAAGTGTACCCACTTTTCGCGTAAACTTCAAGCATACAGACCTGAAGTAGCAAAGGCAATCACACAAACTTCAACATTCTAGTATACGTGCCTGAAGTTGTTTGTAATTGCTGATCTTAAGCATTTTACTAGCTGGAGTTTTGTTCTCTATTTTCTCTACTTAAGCATGTTTTAGCTGAAATTTTGTCCTAGATTCAATAGTTTTGTCGTAAAGCTTTTTCAAAAACTTCAGCAGAAGATGATGAAGTTATTTAGTTCATTTGTAAAAACTTCAGCACTAAAGAAGATGAAATTTTGTCCTGGATTCATTAGTTTTGTCATAAAGCTTTTTCAAAAACTTCAACAGAAGATGCTGAAATTATTTAGTTTATTTGTGAAAACTTCAGCACTAAATAAGCTGAAGTTTAGTTTTGTCATGAAGCTTTTTTAAAAACTCCAGCAGAACATGCTGAAGTTATTTAGTTCATTTGTAAAAATTCAGCACTAAATAAGCTGATGTTTTACACGGGTAACAGAAAGAAGAAGACGCCTAAAATTGTAAAAATTATGGTATATGTTAAATAATTTTAAAAATATAGGTATAAGTTAAATGGGGCGACCAAATAGGGCGGCAGTGTAATTTTTACGAGGAACTCGACTCTTGATGTTCGTACTAAATTCAATGTGAATGGTACCGTGTACAGGATAGACTCCGTACAGCTCAGTCCATGTAGAAAAGTTATGCATACCACAGAGTTTGTGATTTGGCATTCATGGTAGGATACCGGGTATTGCTTCGGGTTTCGCCCATGAAGGGCGTGATGAGGTTCGAAAAGAAGGGCAAGTTGAGCCCTAGGTACATTAGTCCCTTTGAGATTCTTGAGAAGGTAGGAGAGGTGGCCTACAGACTTGCCTTGCCACCGAGTTTACCAGCCGTGCATCCGGTGTTTCATGTATCTATGCTTCAGAATTATCTTGCCGATCCATCTCATGTGATAGACTTCAAGTGTCCAGTTGGACCAGGATTTGACTTACGAGGAGGAGTCGGTAGCCATATTAGCCCGGCAGGTTTATTAGTTGAGATCGAAGAGTTATCCTTTGGTCCGTGTTCAGTGGAAAGGTCAGCCTGTTGAGGCAGCTACCTAGGAGTTCGAGTCCAATATGCGGAGCCGATATCCCCATCTTTTCCCCGATTAAGGTACCTTTCTATGTCCGTTCGAGGATGAACGTTTGTTTTAGAGGTGGAGATTGTGATGATCCAAAAGGTCATCCCGTGTATTTTAGTTAATTCTGTATTCCGAGGTCGTGAAAACCTCCTTCTATCTCACCTCAATTTGCGTACGCGCCCCGGACGTGGAGCCGGGAAGCCTTTATGTGAAAAACTAAAGAAATTGGCAATTTTGTAGTTGAAATTTGAATAAAGTTGACTTTGGTCAACATTCTTGGTAAACGGACCCGGAATCGTGATTTGACGGTCCCGGAGGGTCCGTAGAAAAATATGGGAATTGGGCGTATGCCCGGAATCGAATTCCGAGGTCCCAAGCCCGAGAAATGAATTTTTAAAAGAAATTATTTTCTGAAAATATAAGAGATTTTTGAAAGTGTAATTATATGTGAAACCTGTGGTATCAGGCCCGTATCTTGGTTCCGGAGCCCGGCACAATTTCGATTTAATATTTGTGTCATATCGGTAAAGTTTGGTAAGAAACAGAATTAATTTGACGTGATTCGGACCGAAAATGCAAAATTTGATGTTTAAAGAAGTATTGAAATTTCCATGGATTTTGGGGTCTAATTCGATGTTTATGATGTTATTTTGTCAATTTGATTGCACGATAAGTCTGTAGGATATTTTTGAGGCTGTGTGCATATTTGGTTTGGAGCCCCGAGGGCTCGGGTGAGTTTCGGATAGGCGTCGGGGTGATTTTGAACTTAAAATTTCTGATGTTTTGGTCAGTTGCTGGTGTCTGAGATTTTGTGATATGCGAACCCATAGGTCTGACCGCGAACGCATAGCACAGGGCCTGAGAGGGGGTCGTTAACTCTATGCGGACGCATTCAAGGGAGTGCGAACGCACAGAGTAGTGAGGGAGCTGTGGGTAGGGTAGTTTAGGACCCTATGCGAAGGCACTCATGTAGGTGCGAACGCACAGAGTAGAGAGGGGTCTGGGTAGAAATAGGCTATGTGAACGCACCCTATAGATCGGGAACGCATAGTGTAATCAATGTAAACCTATGCGAACACATTAGGTAGTCCGCGAACGCATAGGATATTTTCTCCCAGTTATTTCTTTTGTCTAAAAACAGAACACTTACGGGATTAAACCCATTTTTCACAACTTCTTCTTCTGCACACCTCCTTGGGCGATTTTTGAAGGGAATCTTCACCATAACCTCATAGGTAAGTGATCTTTGGCTCATTCTCTTCCATTTTTATCAACACCCATTAGATTTCTAGGCCTAAAACATAAGATTAAGGGTAGAACATTAGGGATTTGGGTAGAGTTAGGGATTTTTGATTAACGGAGAATTTGACCTTGTTTTGGGGTCGGATTTCAAAATAAATTATATATTCGGGTTCGTGTGTGAATGAGTGATCGAGTTTTGGTCCGAACCTCGTGTTTTGACCAAGCGGGTCCGGGGTCGATTTTTGGATTTTTGGGAAGAATGTTAGAAAGTCCATAATTAAGCATTGGAATTGAATGGTTTAGCATTTACTGATGTTATGGAGTCGATTATGTCTAGATACGATTGATTTGGATTCGGGTTCAAAAGGAAGAGCGGTGCTTGAGGCTTTATTTTGATCGTGGAAGTCGAGGTAAGTGTTTGGCCTAACCTTAGCTTGAGGGAATAGGTGTTGAGTCTTACTTACTATGTGATTATTCCATGTTCAACATATAGGTGAGGTGACGAGTGCCTATATGTATTTGTCAAGCATGCCCGTGAGTCGGATATTAGTAAATATGTGATTTTCATTGAGATTTGTTGTGTTATGGATTTAATATCAATTTGGTAGTTATCCATTTGATGGAAATTCTTGGTTGTGAATATTGTTGAGTATTTGTTCGGTTGAGAAATATTTTGTTAAATTATACACTTGTGTAAGATTGGTTATAGTTGTGTCCCTTGCCGGGACGGTATTATTTCTGTGGATTGTTCCCTTGCCGGGATGTTGTGATTTATGGTCCTTATTGTTGATTTTTTTCTTTGCCAAAATGTTGTTTTATAATATTTAGCACGAGTGGACATTCCGTGCCATGTTTATGATATTTAGCACGAGGGGACATTCTGTGCCATGTTTATGAAATTTAGCACGAGGGGACATTCCGTGCTGTGTTTATGATATTTTAGCACGGGGGGACATTCTGTGCCATGTTTATGATATCTTAGCACGAGGGGACATGCCGTGGCGTTTCTATTTACTTATTGTGAGGATGAGAGTAAAAGCACGAAGGGTGATGTCGTGCACTTGCTTGTTCTGCGTTGTTAATTCCTGTTGTTATTTTGATATTTAAATTGTTGCTTCATTCCGCTATTCTTGTAATTGCTACCCCTTTTCTTCAGCATGTTTTACCTCGTTTTGTACTTAACAATTTACTTCCTATCATTATATCTTTTATATATTATTGAATTGCACAGGTGATATTATTTGTCATGTCCTAGCCTCGTCACTACTTGGCTGAGGTTAGGCTCGGCACTTACTTAGTACATGGGGTCGGTTGTACTGATACTACACCTGCACAATTTTTGTTGTGCAGATCCCAGTGCAGGAACCAATGGATATTGAGCTAGGAACTCGGAGACATTGAGGTAGTCCTGCAGGCGTCCGCAGGTCTTGGCGTCCTCTTCCACTTCTTTATTTCTGTTTTAGTATTTCAAAACAGATGTAGTATTTCTTTCAGACCCTTTTTATGTATTAATCTTAGATAGTCCGTGATATTGTGACTCCAAAGATCTGGGTTGGTTATTTTGAGAATTCGTAAAATTTGTGGATTTAGTTATGTATTTCTTTTATTTGTTCTCATTTTAAGCTTTTATTTATGGAAAAAGTCGTATTTCACTGGCTCTCATTTAATAATAAAGGTTTTTAACAAATTTGAGTAATCACGTCGGCTTGTCTAGCGGGTTCAACGTTAGACGCCATCACGGTCTCGACGGTGAGAATTTCGGGTCGTGACAGATAGAGCCCCGATCCCATAATAATTGCTTTCCCCATGTTTGCTTCTGCTATTGGGACTTGTCGGAGTGATTAGTTATGGAATTCGGATAATTTTGGGACACATAGTCCCTAATTATGAGTTTAAGCCTTAGAAATCAGACCGTAGTCGAAACTATATGAAGACGGATCTGGAATTGAATTCCGTCGACTCCGTTAGCTCCGTTGAGTGGTTTTGGGGTTAGGAGCGCGTTCGAAATGTGTTTTCGAGGTATGTAGTAGATTTAGGCTTAAATTAGCGAAAGTTGGATTTTCGGCGATTTCGGTCGATAGGTGAAATTTTGATATTGGGCTCGGAATGGAAATTCGAGAGTTGGAGTAGGTTCGTAGTGTCATTTGTGACGTGTGTACAAAATTCGAGATTATTCGGACGAGGTTTGATAGGCTCCGGCATCGGTTGTTAAAGTTTGAGGTTTCGAGTCCATAAAGCTTGAATTGTTGTCCGATTCATGTTTTTCTTATTGTTTGAGGTGATTTGAGAGCTCGATTGAGTTGGTATGGTGTTTTAGGACTTGATGGAATATTTGGTTGAGATTTCGGAGGCCTCGGGTGTGTTTCAGGTGAGTTTTAAGCGAGTCTGGGCATTACCGGAATTCAGGCATGGTTCTGGTGACTAATTTTCGCCGAGGGCGAATGGAATTTCCGCTGAGGGCGTAATTTGGGGCGCTGAGGCGCTCCAAGGTAGACTTGCAGATTCACTAGTTTGTCTTCGGGAGCCTATATCTTCTGATCTACAAGGAATTGTGAGATGATTCAAAAATGAAAGTTGTATCCCTTCGTGTCTAGTTTCCAGAAAGTTAATGAAATCATCATTTGGACATCTGTAGACAAAGTAATGGCCAAAATTCCGAAACCTGTCACTGCAGCCTCCACAAGCGCGGACAACGCTACTTTTTTCGCGTCCGCGGGGGTTGGTTTCGCGGCAGCGCCTGGAATTCCGCGGTCAGCGCAATGGAGATCAGAGAATGCACTATATAAACGGGTTTAGGGCATTATTTCACATTTTGGACCTTGGGAGATCGGTTTGTGGAGATTTTTTTAGGGTTATTCAAGAAATTCATCGGGGTAAGTGATTCTAACTCGGATTTGGTTAATGTTCATGAATATATCAATAATTTCATCATTTGATTAGTACTATGAGGTAGAAATTTGGGGGAAATAGTAGAAATTTCATAAAATGAATTTTTGGGTTTTGAACATCGAATTGGAGCCGAAATTGAGTGAAACTAGTATGGTTGGACTCGTGAGTGAATGGGTTTCCTAATTTTGTGAATTCCGTCGGATTTAGAGATGTGGGCCCGAGGGACTTTTTGGGGCAATTTTTCTAATTTCTCGTATTAGCTTCGAATATATTAGTTAAATTAGTTACATAAAGTTATATTTACCTTGTGTAATTTAATTGAATAGATTTGGGCCGTTTGGAGTCAGGTACTCATGGCAAGAACGTAATTTCAAGTTTTGTTGAGCGGTTTAGGTTAGTGGCTTGCCTAACCTTGTGTTGTGGACTTCCCCTTAGGTTGTTTGATCATATTTGTTGTGTGGGCGTTATGTACGTGAGGTGACGAGTACGTACACAGGTCGTTATTTCTAAAATTTCATTTTTACTTCTTAACTCATAAATTGTTCCTTCTCCTGTTAATTTGCATTAATGTATTAAAATGTTTAGCTTAGATTAGGTCAGTACGCCCACATGTCTAATTGTCTACTTGATACTCCGTGTGCCATGCTTAACTAGATTACCGCTTTTCTTACCTGTGATTAGATGAAATGTATAAATTGATGACATGACTATCATTTATCTTACTTCGCATATATAAATTGGGACTACGGATGTATTCCAGGAGACCCCCCAGCACTGCATTTTTATTTTGGGACTACAGACGTATTCCGGGAGATCCCCCAGCACTGCATATTTATTTTGGGACTACAGACGTATTCCGGGAGATCCCCCAGCACTGCATATTTATTTTGGGACTACAGACGTATTCCGGGAGATCCCCACCCCCCCTGTACTGCATATCATCAAGAACTACGGGACGGTATCCCGGGATATTTCACTTTGTGCTTACCTTGTTCTGAGCCGAGGGATCCCTTTTATTGTTAAGTTTTACGAGTATTTTCTTTAACTGTTTATAGTAGAATATGTTTAACTCTTTTACTGCTCTTAAATTGATTATATTTAATCCAGTAGAGCCTTAACCTGACCTCGTCACTACTTGACAGGGGTTAGGCTTGTCACTTACTAGGTACCAAACGTGGTGTACTCACGTCCTTTCCTGCACATGTTTTCGTGGCAGATCCAGGTACGAGCTATCAGCCTCGTGGATAGTGTTGCTGCTGATTCTAGGAGAATGCAAGGTATTTCTGCCGCGTCCGCAGAATCCTCAGTGACCCCTTCTATTCCATCGCTTAGAGTTTATTATGTACTTTCCAGACTTGATTAGAGATACAATGGTTGTTATAAGCTTGTGACTATATTGTGACATTCCAGGTCATTGGGATGTCTATATTGTACATGCTGAGCGACATTCTTTACATTATTCATGTTATGTCATTAGTTTCTTTAAGTTTTATCAACAAGATTAGGCTTACCGAGTCGTAGGGACTAGATGCCGTCACGATGCCTTTCAGAGGGTAAATCGGACTAGATGCCAAGGATGTGACTATAGGTGATGACGGTGTGATGAGGATGCAGGGTCGGATTTGCGTGCCCAATGTGTATGGGCTTTGGGAGATGATTCTTGAGGAGGCCCATAACTCGCGATACTCCATTCATCCGGGTGCCGCGAAGATGTACCGGGACCTAAGACAACACTATTGGTGGAGAAGGATGAAAAATGATATAGTTGGATTAGTGGCCAAGTGTCTCAACTGTCAGCAAGTTAAATATGAACATCAGAGACCAGGAGGATTACTTCAGCAGATTGAGCTTCCAGAGTGGAAGTGGGAGCGGATCACCATGGATTTCGTGGTTGGACTTCCCGGGACTTTGAGAAAGTTCGATGCTATTTGTGTGATTGTGGATCAGCTGACCAAGTCGGCCCATTTCATTCCAGTGTTGACTAAATACTCCTCAGAGCGGTTGGTTGAGATTTATATCAGGGAGATTGTCCGCCTTCACGGTATTTCAATATCCATCATTTCAGACAGAGGTACGCAGTTCACATCACAGTTCTGGAGAGTCGTGCAGCAGGAGTTGGGTACTAGGGTGGAGTTTAGCACAACTTTTCACCCTCAGACGGACGGACAGTCCGAGCGCACGATTCAGATTCTCGAGGATATGCTTTGTGCCTTTGTGATGGAGTTCGGAGGGTCATGGGAATAATATTTTCCATTTGCAAAGTTTTCTTATAATAACAACTACCAATCCAGCATTCAGATGGCACCGTATGAGGTTTTGTACTGTAGGCGATATCGATCCCTAGTGGGATGGTTTGAGTTGGCTGAGGCCCGGTTGTTGGGTACAGATTTGGTCCAGGATGCCTTGGATAAGGTGAATGTGATTCAGGAGAGACTTCGCACAACCCAGTCCAGGAAAAAGAGTTATGCGGACCGGAAGTTTCGGGATTTGGCATTTATGATTGGTGATCAGGTTTTGCTTCGGGTATGAAAGGCGTCATGAGTTTGGGAAGAATGATAAATTGAGTCCGAGGTTCATTGGTCCTTTTGAGATTTTGCGGCGCGTTGGGAAAGTTGCTTATTAGCTGACTTTCCCTCCCGGCCTAGCAAGAGATCATCCGGTATTCCATGTTTCTATGCTCCGGAAGTATCACTGTGATCCGACTCATGTATTGGATTTTAGCTTAGTCTAGTTAGACAAGGATCTATCTTATGTTGAGGAGCCAGTAGCCATTTTGGATAGGTAGGTCAGAAAGCTCAGGTCAAAGAATATTGCATCAGTAAAGGTTCAGTGGGGGGTCAGACATTCGAGGAGGCGGCTTGGGAGACCGAGCAGGATATGCGCAGCCAGTAGCCTCATCTTTTCACAACATTGGTTATGTCTTCATATTCGTTCGAGGATGAACGATTTTCTTAAGAAGGGGAGAATGTAACGATCCGCCCGATCATTTTGAGAGTTAGAGCCCCGATTCCCTAATAACTACTTTTCCCACATTTGTTTCTGCTATTGGGACTTGTCGGAGTGATTAGTTATGGAATTCAGACAATTTTGGGACACATAGTCCCTAATTATGAGTTTAAGCCTTAGAAATCGGACCGTAGACGAAGTTGTGTGAAGATGGATCCAGAATGGAATTATGTCTATTCCGTTAGCTCCGTTGAGTGATTTTGGGTTCAGGAGCGCGTCCGGAATATGTTTTTCAGGTTTGTAGTAGATTTAGGCTTGAATTGTCGAAAGTTAGATTTTTGGCGATTTCGGCCGATAGGTGAAAATTTGATATCGGGCTCGGAATGGAAATCCCAGAATTGAAGTAGGTTTGTAGTGTCATTTTTGACGTGTGTGATAAATTTGAGGTCATTCGGACGAGGTTTGATAGGCTCCGGCATCGGTTGTGAAAGTTTCAGATTTCGAGTCCATTAGGCTTGAATTGTTGTGCGATTCATGTTTTTGTTATTGTTTCAGGTGATTCAAGAGCTCCATTGAGTTAATATGGTGTTTTAGGACTTGATGACATATTTGGTTGAGGTTTCGGAGGCCTCGGGTGTGTTTCAGGTGAGTTTTGAGCGAGTCCAGGCATTATCGGAACTCAAGCATGGTTCTGGTGCCTAATTTTCGCCGAGGGCAAAGGAATTTCCGCTGAGGGTGGATGAATTCTGCTGAGGGCGTAATTTGGGGCGCTGAGGAACTCCAAGGCAGACCTGCAGATTCACTGGTCTTACTTCGGGAGCCTATATTTTTTGATCTACTAGGAATTGTGAGATGATTCATAAACGTAAGTTGTAGCCCTTCGTGTCTAGTTTCCAGAAGCTAAAGAAATTATCATTTGGACATCTGTAGAGAAAGTTATGGCCAAAATACGGAAGCCTGTCACTGCAGCCTCCAGAAGCGCGGACAACACTACTTTTTCGCGTCCGCGGGAGTTGGGTTCGCGGCAGCGCCTGGAATTACACGATCAGCCCAATGGAGATCAGAGAATGCACTATATAAACGGGGTTTACGACATTATTTCACATTTTGGACCTTGGGAGCTCGGTTTGTGGCAATGTTTTGAGGGTTTTTCAAGAAATTCATCGGGGTAATGATTCTAACTCAGATTTTGTTAATGTTCATGAATATATCAATGATTTCATCAATTGATTAGTATTATGAGGTAGAAATTTGGGGAAAAATTGTAGAAACTTCATAAAATGAATTTTTGGGATTTGAACATCGAATTGGAGTCGGAATTGACTGAAACTAGTACGGTTGGACTCATGATTGAATGTGTTTTCTAATTTTTTGAATTCCGTCGGATTTAGAGACGTGGGCCCGGGGGACGTTTTTGGGCGATTTTTCTAATTTCGCGTATTAGCTTCGAATTTATTAGTTAAATTAGTTACTTAAAGTTATATTTACCTTGTGTAATTCAATTGAATAGATTTGGGCTATTTGGAGTCGGGTACTCGTGGCAAGAACGTAATTTCAAGTTGAGTTGAGTGGTTGAGGTATGTCGCTTGCCTAACCTTGTGTTGGGACTTCCCCTTAGGTTGTTTGATCATAATTGTTGTGTGGGCGCTGTGTACGTGAGGTGACGAGTACGTAAAAGAGCTATTATTTCTAAAATCCCATTTTTCCTTCTTAAATCATAAATTGTTCATTTTCCTGTTAATTTGCATTAATGTGTTAAATTGTTTAGCTTAGATTAGGAAAGTATGCCTGCGTGTCTAATTGTCTACTTGATACTCTGTGTGCCATGCTTAGCTAGATTACCACTTTCCTTACATGTGATTAGATGAACTCTATAAATTGATGCCATGCCTGTCATTTTTCTTGCATCACATATTTAAATTGGGACTACGGACGTATTCCGGGAGATCCTCCAGCACTGCATTTTTATTTTGGGACTACAGACGTATTTCGGGAGATTTTCCAGCACTGCATATTTATTTTGGGACTACAGACGTATTCCGGGAGATTCCCCCATGTACTGCATATTATCGGGAACTACGGGACGGTATCCCGGGACATTTCACTTTGTGCTTACCTTGTTCTGAGCTGAGGGCTCCCTTTTACTGTTAAGTTTTAGAGTATTTTCTTTAACTGTTTACAGTAGAATATGTTTTACTTTTTTACTGCTCTTAAATTGATTATATTTAATCCAGTAGAGCCTTAACCTGACCTCGTCACTACTTGATTGAGATTAGACTTGGCACTTATTGGGTACCAAACGTGGTGTACTCACGCCCTTTCCTGCACATGTTTTTGTGTGCATATCCAGGTACGAGCTATCAGCCTCGTGGATAGTGTTGCTGCTGATTCTAGGAGACCGCAAGGTATTTCTGCCACGTCCGCAGAATACTCAGTGTCCTCTTCTATTCCATCGCTTAGAGTTTATTATGTACTTTCCAGACTTGATTAGAGCTACAGTGGTTATTAGAAGCTATTGACTATATTGTGACATTCCGGGTCATTGGAACGTATATTTTGGTACATGCCGAGCGACATTGTTTACATTATTCATGTTATGTCATTAGTTTCTTTACTTATTGTGTATTAATTAATTTTTATCCACAAGATTAGGCTTACCTAGTCGTAAGGACTAGGTACCGTCACGATACCTTTCGGAGGGTAAATCGGATCGTGACAGTAGTTCACATTTCTAAGAATAGTTCTCAGGATTTTCTCTTTTGCTAATTCAGGAGAATGACAATGAATCGATTTGTTACGTCTAACTCTATTCTCCACTTTGGACTGGGTTATGGTTGAAAGATTAAATTGTTAAATTCTTATTTTGCCAAAGCTCTTATAATGATACAAAAAAATCAATATAAACGGGGTAATTAATAGTTGGTCTTTTTTTTTTTTTTACTAATGGCAAATTCCATCATTCCTTCTAATTGTAAACACACTCTAACGAGTCCAGTTAAATAATGTATGCTGTACATGCTGAGATGAAAATTGAAAAGTCTGATCTAAAAATTCAGGAATTGATGTGCTATTCCATTGGTGCATAAATGCAGAACAACGCTAAAATAGTCATAGTCCTTGGAATTAACCATTTCAGAATCTGCTTAACAATTTTCGGTATTTGGATTAATCCACCAAACAAGGCCTTGGAGTTTGAAATAGGTTCTCTGCACCTAATATGTGAGATGTTATTAATGATGAGGTTCTTCGTATTTTTTAGTTGGGTTCTCTGTTTCTCTAACTCTACATGAAGTGTGAGTTCTATTTTATAATGGTGTTTAGCTGTCTCATCATTTTGTGATGGTGATTTTTGTTTCGGGTTAAAGTATTAGCTATTAGAAAACTGGAAAGACAAAGTCCTTCTCAAGAAAGGAGAAAATTCTACATAAAAAGAAAGAAAGGACACCATACATATGGTCGGACATGGTCTAGCCATGGATTTCCTGAATATCTTGATCTTTTAGCCAGTTGACACAACAACATCGCGATCTAACACGAAATTTGCAAGAGAGGGGCTCTCTTGTGGCACGAGGCTTTTCTTTTGTTTCTATACAAGGTTAGGATGCTAAAATTTCTCTTTCTTCACATTGATACAAGTGCGTATAAAATGTTTCTATTTAAAAATTATGTTGTACATGTGTTATAGTTTCCCTAGAAGGGTCAGAACTGGGGAAAAAATATCATAAACTATATATATACGCTAGGCTATAAAGTTCAACAAAAGATGGATTATGCTTGGCCAAGCTTAATCTATTTGAGAAAGGAGAGAGGAGAATAGCATATGATACTTGGAGGGTAAGCAAAACTTCTTTTTGATCTTTTCTCTACCTTTTTTGTATTTTGGGTGCAAATCAGAATGCAAGTAGTATGGATCGAATGCTAGATTTCGTGATTTCTCAAATATAGATTAATATTCCAGTTATTTCCACAAATTTGAAATGGTACCTATGTTGTAAGAATTGATGTGTACAAATAGTGATGGCACGAATAATCAGAAATCATATGCACGAATAGATCATCATACCTTTTAATCAACAAGGATGGTGCAAAGATTGGTACTGCACTGGTGAATTAATTGAAGCCTCAAATCTGGAGCAGTTTGTCTCATACCTGGCCAGATATTCTAATAAAGGGGCGAAGTAGCCGAAGTGAGTCTAAAGGCCAAAGATGACTCCAATCAATTGTGAGGTTAACAAGCTTCTAATGCTATTTTCCTGAAACTGATGACTATAAGAGCATCTCCAATTCTCCCCCATTTTTCCATAATGGAGGTATTTTTTGCCTTAATGGAGGTTCAATTGTCACGATCCAAATTTTCCTCCGTTGGGTATCGTGATGACACCTAGTCTTATGGACTATGCAAGCCTAACATTTAACCACACTAACAATAATAAAAGAACTTTAACAATCTCGATAATAGAAATCTTGACTGAATCTACATTTTCCCCAAAACCCGGTAACGTACAAGTCATAAGCTCTACGAAATCTTTCTACCAAATCTAAATACAACTGTCTAGAAATAAGTAAGTACAGTTGAAATAAACAGGAAAGTGACTCCGAAGCCTGCGAACGCAGCAACAGGTTACCTTGAGTATCCTCAACAATCATCCGCGCAGCTACTAACAACCAAAACCTGGATTTGTGCAAACAAAAATGCACACAAGTGTAGTATGAGCACACCACAACGGTGCCCAGTAAGTATCAAGACTAACCTCGGTGGAGTAGTGACGAGGACTAGTCAAGACACCACTGGTCTACAAAATAAATAACATGAATATAGAAATGACTGAACGTTACGTCTATCTAAGACTTCACGGAATAATTTACAACAATGACAATATAAAACGGAAGGATATTGCAGAAATCAATCACGAAGCAACACAAAAATACACAGAAATATGGACAGCAAAACAAGCCAAACCGAAAGGAAACACAATACAATAGAGAACACCAATAACTCAACTCTACGTCGGTTTGTTCATATCGGGCCTTAGCCATTAAAATCCATAAACTGGTGGAAATCTTTAAACAGCAGTTCATATGAAAATCTTTTGTAAATAAAATCATTTTAGTATGGAAGAGTTTCCTTTGAAAACATACTTTCTCCAAAAGTAGATATAAGTATATTTAAGAGAGAGAATTACGTAAAACATAGTTTCTTTCAAAATACGAAACTTCCCAAAGATGCTTTCCCAATAAATGACTTCCAAATATCATTTTAGGCAAGTGCTTTTCAAATATACCTTCGATGTAAAAGTCATTCAAATGTAATCATTTCGAAACCATTGCTTTTTCAATAATACTTTTCAATAAAATCCCTTGATCAAAATCTCCTCAAGATTTATCTACCGGAACTCAGTCCGTAACTCAGAATTTGCCATGCAGTGCAGTAGGAATATCAAATCTTGCCAATAAATGCAGTAAGAGATCAGTAGGAATATCTAAATTTAGAATAACGGAATAAAATGCAAAGACAAGTACACGGCATCACCCTTCGTGCTTTTACTCTCATCCTCACCCAAACAAGTGCACGACATCACCCTTCATGCTTTTACTCTCATCCTCACCAAAACAAGTAAATAAATACACGGCATCACCCTTCGTGCTTTTACTCTCATCCTCACCCAAACAAGTGCACGACATCACCCTTCATGCTTTTACTCTCATCCTCACCAAAACAAGTAAATAAATACACGGCATCACCCTTCGTGCTTTTACTCTCATCCTCACGATGCAATGAATAAATAAAATAGCACGGCATCATCCTTCGTGCTTTTGAATATTAAATTATGACACGGCATCACCCTTCGTGCTTTACACTCTCATCCTCACAATGCAACAAATAAATACACGTCATTACCCTTCGTGCTTTACACTCTTCCTCACAATGCAACAAATAAATACACGGCATCACTCTTCGTGGTTTACACTCTTCCTGACACAAACAATATCAAGAACAACAATTTGGCAAGGAACATCAACAATATGAACCATAAATCACAACGTCCCGGCAAGGGAGTCAACAATACAAACAATATCATTAACAGCGTAAACAGTAATAGAAACCATAACATTCCGGCAAGGGAGTCAACAAGGCAAGAAACATCATCAACATCGGAATAATAAGAGAAGCCACACGATCCCGTCAAGGGAAACAAATATAACCAATCTCACCTAAACAATTAACTTCACGGAATAAACTCGACTTCAACAAAGGCCCAGTAATAGGAAACATCAAGAAAATACCAATAACATAAATGTCTAACAATTAGACCTAGGTAGCACTTAAGGGAATAGTCATATAAATCACAATGTAAGACTCACGGGCATGCTTGACTCCAACGAATAGATGTTCCAACTACGGCTAGTCAACTATAAGGCTAGATGACACTAATTATAGTCAATTAGGCAATCTAGGAAGAAAATATAGCATGATGATGAGAGAAGTAGAATATTCAGTTAAGTCAAGTAAGGTCAAATAGTCAACGAAGGAATCCAAAAATAAATAATTCTAATTTAAACAGGAAGGGATGAAATTAACAACCAAGGATTCAAATGTAACAATTACAAATCATACACAGGTAATATAAGATCCTACGAATCCTAAAAGGCCAATCTAATTGTAAATAAGTTCGAGTACACACTCGTCACCTCACATACTCGGACTACAATCAACAAGGAAGACTCAATCCTAAGGGGTAGTTTCCTCACACAAGGTTAGGCAAGATACTTACCTCAAAGACGACAACCGGATACTCAAAAATGAACTTCTCTGGCGGAAAGACCTTCGGACGGCTCAAATCAACTAAAACAACTTCAAAATACACATAACACGTATAAGGAATGATTCTAAATAATAAAGTTTCAATCTTTACTAAATTATGAAAATCGACCCAAAAGTCGACCCTCCGGCCCGTAGCTTGGAACCCGACAAATTTTATAAATTCCGATTACCCATTCCGATACGAGTTCACCCATACTAAATTTATCAAATTCCGATGTCATTTGGTCTTTCAAATCATGAAATTTCGTCTTAGAAGTTTTCTTTCAAAATCCACAGTTCCCTCAACCCAAAACACAAATTAAATGATAAAAACAAGAACTAATTCATGAAATATAATCAATTCTAGTTAAAGAACACTTACCCATTCGAAGTTTGTGAAAAACCCTCAAAGAATCGCCCAAAGCTGAGCTCTAGAAGTCAAAATATGTTAAAAATGGCTTAACCCTCGATGTTGTAAACTTATATTCTGCCCAGACGTGTAATGAATCACGATCGCGGAGTATGGTCTGCGATCGCGAAGAGGAAAGGGAAAAACTACCCAGGTACCCTTTTGTTCAATGCGATCGCGGGACAATTATTACGATCGCAGAGAAGAAGAAATGGCCACTGCCAAAATAGCATTGTGCGATCCCGATTGTGAAGATTTGATCGCGAAGAAGAGGAAAATATACTTCCGTGGTCGCAAACGTGTGTATGCGATCGCGTAGAGTGAAGTCTACAAGCTGTGCGATCGCGAAGTAGACTATGCGATCGTAATTAAGAACAAAAAATTGGGCTGCCCAAATAGACACTATGCGATCACGACTACTCCTACGCGATCGCATAGAAGGAATCCGGAAGGCAAATTTTAGCTGTTCAAAAATAAGAAAAATGGACCTAACACCCATCCGAAACACACCCGAGGCCCCCGGGACCCCGTCCAACCACACACACAAGTCATATAACCTAACACGGACTCGCTCAAGGTTTCAAAACACATAAAACAACACTAAAACAACAAATCAAACCAAAAATCAAACTTATGAATTTTCAAAACTTCAAATATCAATACTCGCGTCGAAACCTATCAAATCAACCCGGAATGATGTGAAATTTTGCAGACAAGTCCCAAATGACACAATGGACCTACATCCACTCTCGAAATTCCATTACGAGCCCGATATCAAAATTTCACCTATTGGTCGAAATCGCCGAAATTCTAACTTTCGCCAAAATACCAAAAATCACTCTACGGACCTCCAAAACAAATTCCGGACCAACGCCTAAGTCCAAAATCATCGTACGAAGCTGTTGACATTAACCAAAACTCATTCTGAGGCCGTTTACACAAAAGACAAACCTCTGATCAACTTCCATCTCTTAAGCTTCTAAAACTGAAATATTTCTTCCAATTCGACTCTGGATTATCCGGTAACTGAATCTGCCCACGAACACAGGTCGATACACAATGTGAAGCTGTCCAAGACCTTACGCCACCGAACGGAGCTTAAGTTCCCAAAATGACCGGTCGGATCGTTACACCAATGCTCCCTCATTTTTGCCCCCCAAATGGGGGATGAATAGTGTTATTCCAAGTTTGGAGTGACGCTATTCATCTCCTCCATTACTATTCATGTTTATTTTTTTAATTATTTAACTCTTTTAATTTATCTCTTTATATATACCTAATTATGTTCATATAATATCTTTATAATATTAATTTTACATCTTAACTTTGACGTATACTTTTGATAAATTAATTTTCGTGCATTGATTATATTTAGATAAAATATTAAGTTAATTTTATTATAAGTTATAATTTAAAAAATATATATAATCATCTCAAAAAATGAATGGTGTAATATAAAATATTAGATGTTGCTAAAATTGAAAGTACATTAAAATTGGAAATATTTCGCGATGGACCCTTGTGCAAACTATTCGTGACCCACTTTTGCCACATAGAAGAAATATTTCGCGATGAGACAAGAATCATGTCGAAAAGATGTTGAACGTGCATTCGGAGTTGCAAGACCATCACATTTTTGAAGAAAAGAAGTGTTACATGATATAATAACTACATGTATTATACTGCACAACATGATAATAGAGGATGAACATGATCTTAATACACCAATTCAAGATGATTGGGAGGGAATGTCCACCTCCAACGGTAGAAATGGTAGTAGATGAAAGTCATCGATTTGAGCATTTTTTAGCTCGACACAAAAAAAATTAAGGACAAAGATGCTCATTTTTGCACTTCGTAATGCATTAAATTGATCATTTATGGGAGCATAGTAGAGGTGAAAGTTGAATATTTATGTAATATTTAATATGAATTTTACCATAATGTAATATCTATTGAATTATCTAGTAGCTCAATGATTTAATTTTTATTTGAATTATCCGTTAATATATATAATCTATAATATTTGCTTACAAATTATATTATTTAAAAATTTATGGTATACAATAATTTTATATTAAGTTATATGTGATGAATATGTAAAAAAGGAAAAAGAATAGATTTTCTTCTATAAACATAAGAAAATAAAATTTATATAAAGATAATAATATAATATTAAAGAGATAGAAGAATATTAAATGGAATATTCCTTTTTAGAGTAAAAAATGGAGTAATGATTGGAATAATTTTACTGCATTTTGGAGGAAAATAATGGAGGTAGGGCTTGGAGATGGCCAAACTGTATACAATTTAAATTATAAACTAAAAGTTGCCTAGCTGCAAGTCTAGCTTGAAGAGTAGCTTCATCCATTCGTCGAGAACTAGGCATTCACTTTTCTTGACTATATGATGATCGATATATAACTTCTCAAATGCAGTGGTGATGTTTCAGCAATATGATGTAATGGTTTTCTATCTTAAATAATAGTTGAAAATTTTAGATTAGTAAAAACTGTGTGAGTACTACTAAATAAGGACGAGCCTATTTTCTAATTATAGATTATCTTCAAATTATTTCCACAAATTTGAAATGGTACATGTTGTCACGACCCAAAATTCATCAATAGTGATGACACTTAATCCAACCCGCTAGGTAAGCCAACTAATAACTGCCCAATTCCAATAATAGTAATAAGACAATCAAACAAAGGAATTATCTGAATCTTAAACCTTTCCCAAGGACTAGTAGTACAAATCATGAGCGTCTAAGAGTAGAATTTACAAAACTGAAATGAAATAATTCATCGTCTGTTTGAAAGTACATAAACAGAGTTTTAGAATCTAAGGTTATCCCGAACAAAAGAGGCAGCTACCATAGGGGCGCAGGTACATCTTCAAATCCAGCAACCATCGAACACATCAACAACAACATCCAACATCTGTGCAGAAGTGTAGTATCAGTATAACCGACTCCATGTACCGAGTAAGTAACAAACCTAACCTTCGGTTAAAGTAGTGACAAGCTGGAACATAGATCGGGTCCAACACCAATAACCAACAATAGATTGTAACAATATAAAGCAATTAAATAAAGAAGTATCTCAGAGATAAAATGCTCAGCCTTTTCATAGTTTCCCAAAATAGTTTCGCTTTTCAAATATAACAGTGAAAAACCCAAGTCTTTTATCGAAAATTTTCCAAAAATATGAGTAAGTTGAAAACTGTATTTTTTCCCAAAAACTTTTCATCAGGTAAATGTTTCATTTTTTGATAGCATGAGGAAAGTATATCTCCATGCCTATATTCAATATGTATGAGAGGTCATGAATGACATGATACCGTACAACATGAGGAAAATGCATCTCTATGCATGTATGTTGTGATGACCCAAAAGGTCATCATGTATATATTTAGCTAAATCTGTGTCCCGAGACCCCGAAAGCCTTTGTTAATCTCACCTCGATATGCGTGCACAGCCCGGACAGGTAGCCGAGAAGCTTTTATGTGAAAATTTGATGAAAAATAAAATTTCTAATAATTAATTGATTAAAGTTGACTTGGTCAACATTTTTGGTAAACAGACCCGGACCCGTGATTTGACGGTCCCGGAGGGTCCATAGGAAAATATGGGACTTGGGCATATGCCCGGAATCGAATTCCGAGTCCCAAGCCCGAGAAATAAATTTTTAAAGATATAAAAAATTTTGGAAAATGAATATTCATGTGAAAACCGTATTACCGGGCCCGTATTATGGTTCCAAAGCCTGGAACAGGTTTAAAGTGTGTTATGTGAGTTATCTGTAAAGTTTGGTGTAAAACGGACTTGAAATGACGTGTTTCGGATCAAAATCGAAATAATTGAGCCTTATGAAGTTTTAAGAAAATTATATGGGTTTTGAGGTTTAATTCATTGATTTTGGTGATTTGAATGCTTGAATAAGTCTGTAGGATGATTTAGGGGTCGTGTGTGTTTTTGGTTTTGAGCCCCGAGGGCTCGGGTGAGTTTCAGGTAGCTAACGGGGTGTGCAAAGTGGAAATATCTGGTGTTTTTGAGGATTTGCTGGTGTTTGGTGTAATACCCTTCGCGAATGCGGACAAGGGCTCGCGAACGCGAAGGGTAAGTTATGGTGGCCTGGGTTTTACTCTACGCGAACGTGTAGAGGGAGACACGAATGCGGAGCACTGAGCAGTGCTTCTACGCGAACGCGTATGCTTAGGGTGAGGTCGGGGGGCAGGGTAGGTTTTTTCTTCGCGAACGCGGGCGTAGGCTTGCGAACGCGGAAGCCTAGGAAGTTAGACCTTCGCGAACGCGGCCCTGACTCCGCGAACACATAGGTCCCAACTGCTAACCCTTTGCGAACGCGGCCACTGGCTCGCGAACGCGAAGGGCAATTTTGCCCAGTGATTTTAAAAGGTCAAAAACAGAAACATTACGGGATTTAACCCACTTCTTCTCAAACCTCTTCTATCCCACTTCCCCTTTGGTGATTTTGAAGATTTCCATCACCATAGCTCCATAGGTAAGTGATTCCAACTCTATTTTCTTCCATTTATCTTCAACAACCACTAGAATCTTGGCCTAAAATCCTAAAATCAAAGTCGAAATTAGGGGTTTTGGGTAGAGTTAGGGTTTATGGGATTTTGGGTAATTCAACCTCAATTTGGGGTCGAATTTCAAAACAAATTATATATTTGAACTCGTGGGGGTATGGGTAATCGGGTTTTGGTCCGAGCCTCGTGTTTGGACCAAGCGGACCAGGGGTCGAATTTTTGTATTTTTGGAAGAATGCTAGGAATTGTATTTTTAGGCTATGGGATTGTATTAATGAGCCATTATTGATGTTAATAAGTTAATTATGTCTAGATATTGATGTACGGAGTTGAATTCAAAAGGAAAGGCGGTATTAGAAGCTTGAATTGCTATTCTTGGACCCGAGGTAAGTGTCTTGCCTAGCTTTGGTGAGGGAATAGGTATTGTATGCCATGTGCTAAGTTTTTATCATGTTCAATGCATAGGTGAGGTGAAGAGTACCTATGCATTGTGTGTCAACCATGCCCGTGAGTCCATTTTTTTGACGAAATTCTTATTATTACTTCCATATTCAGTGTATTATGAAATTGTCTCTACTTGGAAGTTGATTGTTGTTGAAAATCCTTGTTGATGAACTTGCGATGTAATGGTTATATTGAGGACCCAACTATAAAGGATATACATGAAAAAGTTGGTTATAGCTGAGACCCTTGCGGGGCAGTTGTTATGATATAGACTGAGATATTCCCCTTGTCGGGTGTTTATGATCGGTATTTCCACTATGCTGCATTCCTTGCCATTTGATATTGTCATTTTTATGGTGAGGAAGAGTGTAAAGCACGAAGGGTGATGCCGTGCCATGATTTACATTGATTACATCATAAAATGCATAGTGAGGAAGAGAGTAAAAGCACGAAGGTTGATGTCGTGCCATGATTCACATTGATTAAAAGCACGAAGGTTGATGTCGTGCCATGATTCACATTGATTAAAAGCACGAAGGTTGATGCCGTGTCATGATTCATATTGCCTCACATTATACACTGCATTGTGAGGAAGAGAGTAAAAGCACGAAGGGTGATGCCGTGCCATGAGTTATATTATCTTATATCATACATCGCATTGTGAGAAAGAGAGTAAAAGCACGAAGGGTGATGCCGTGCCATTACAAACATTGCTCGTATTTATACTTGTTACGTTAGCATTCTTGTTAATTTTCTCTTTTGCTCTCTCCAATGTGTTAATTAATTTTTCTTATCTCTCACTTGTCACCCCCATTAACTGCTGCCGTATCCCATGCTTATCTGTCTATTCCTGCGTTTGTCTGTGATATATCTTGTAGAATTGTACAG
>MDKH01162741.1:0-11981 GCA_005239495.1 Nicotiana undulata
TATACTTAGTCATACTGCTTATCTCTACAAAACTATTCAAAATTGACAACTCTTTCCGGAAAACCCATTAGAAAGTAGTTTAATGGTAGCTAATACGATGAGTTTAGGCTACAAAAAAGTATTATTTCATGACCTTAAGGAATTTCAATATAGGTTAACTTGGTTCATACTACTCTATGGTATACATTCTCCATGAAGTTCATTTGCTTATTGATGTTGATGTGATTAAGAAACTTGGTGCTTGTTGAAAATTCTCTTTGTCAAGTCGATTCTTTCTTAACCCCATATCTCCAAAATTTTCTATGAAAAATACAATTCATGGCACGACGGAAATCTAATTGTTCCTTTTGATAAAATATAGGCATGACATACTTATCAGGAATTGCACTTTTGTTCTACTGTTTGACATGTACTTTTTTTTAAAATTAATAGAGTTTCTTAGGAGTGCTAAGGACCTCCTTATTATGAAAATATTCTCAAATAAGTTTTAACTTATAATAGTGCTATCTATAATTTTGTTAGAAAACAAAGAGGTATGAATGTCAAAAGCATATAGATATTTCCTTTTACATATGATGACAGAAAAATAGTAAAGTTCACCAAATTTTTCATAGTGTTTATGCTATCTTTGACAGGTAAAATGGGATGAGTACTTTAATTTTCTGCAGGGAACTTCTTCAAAGGCTTTTGATTATACTTTGGTTATTATTCAAGTTGGTGTTGGTTGCTATGGTGCTGCTCTTTGCGTCATCAAGAAAGTAAATCACCTTCCTGTAATTCTACGATGGACTGAGTTATATAGGTGTTGGTCTTCGCTTCTGCTCTTAGTTGCAGAAGAAGACCTGTGAGAGCACCTCTGTTTTATTTTGTTAAGATGTATAATTTATGTTCAACGGAATATTATCCCATTATAATGCAAGAAACTATTCAATGAATATCTAGACAAGAAGGAGAAGTTCTCTAAAAAGTTTTTGACTGGAAGCTATAGTTGGAAGTATTTTGAATAGATGTGCAGTGCTAACCTGTCTGTAATCAATTTCGTATTAATCATTGTGTATATTTCTTTTTTTAGTAGCTCTATATTTAACGTATAATTTTATAGTATTTAGCATATCGAGGAACCTTTGGCGCTGATACCGGTACGAAACATAAAATGTCCACTCATTTGTATATGTTTGTACTCATGTTGTTGTGGATGTCGCATTATGCAACAACATATGCATTGCATAAGATAAGATGAAGGAGATTGCCAGTTAAAAGACGGGAAGGATTTGGACTTTTAACCGAAAATGTCATATATGCTATGCAGCATGTGCTACATCTACATCTGGGTGGTCATGTAGAATAACAACTTCTATCTTTCATATTTTATTTCTTCTGCAACTGAATTTGAACCTTAATATTCTGTGCCAGGATTGGTTAATCTGAGTTATTTATGTCCACCCTCATAAGCATACTATACGATGTTTTTAAAGTATTGTACAGGTTGTCTGTCAAGTCCTTGCTTAAACATAATGTTTTGTCTACACATTTTACAATTATGTTTTCTAATTATATAATGGTTAGATTTATTTCATTGTTGCTAGAGTTGATTTGACATAATAGTTTATCACCTTTATTGATAAAAATTTTAATTGTTGCTATCCTGCGCAAATTCATATCAACAAGTACTGTTGGAGACCATTATGACGTTGTCATTGAAGCTTCTGTATTTGTTGGTTTGTATATTCAAAGCATTCCACTGACTTGAAATAACAAAATATTAGAAAAATAGATGGCTTATAAAGAGTAACATTTATGTGATAACTCTATAATCTTCTATTTCTCTTTTGGACACAAGCTCATTCTTTGCGGATATTATCACTATACCTCAATTTATAATAGCAAAGCTTTGTTTATGTTGGGCTCGGGCAAAACCCGGGCTACCCTTACTAGTTATAATATACAAATAAATCAACTAATTGACAGATATGATTGACTTGGGTGCTACTGTTGAAGTGCGGCAGTTTATTGCATATATAAACCTAGGGGGACCATATTAAAATAAACAGGACGGCTATGTAATTTATATGTGGGTCACTATCAGAGATCGGTGTGCCATAGCGTAACAATTTAAAAATTGATTCAAAAGAGAAAGGAAAATAAAGAATTAACAAAGGTGCAGTGACTCTTGCCTCTAGTAAGAGATACCGATGAGGTTAGCAGGTGAGAGAAAGGGACAAAATAGCTAGTAATGGGATCTTTAGACGACAAAGGCAACTTTCCACGTCCATGGGTGTAACGACCCCAAATCCTAACAGGCTGTGATGACGCCTATCGTGGAACTAGGCTAGCCAACCATCACCTTATTACACGATTATTCAATTATAACAGTTCATAATTTAATAATAAGCATGCAACCATAGCACAAATAATATAATTAAGTCTTAGTTTCTCCATAATATTCTAAACAACCTCCCAATAACTGGAGTCAATAGTCATAAACATTTATGGAAATAAATCTAACTCTTCTAAAACTATAATATGTGTCTCTGAGTCAAATGCTAAAAACATAATAAGGAAGGGAAGTGGAGAAGCTGTGGACGCTGGACAGCTACCTCGAAATCCCGTAAACAACTGCTAACGAACTGAGACAGCTACTGCTCCGAACCGTCACCTGAATCTGTGCACAGAGGCACAAGGAGTCTTTATGAGTACGCCAACTCAGTAGTAATGAAAATAAATCATAGTCTGAGTAATATAAAACACACAGTACAGATACATCATTCCACAAAACCAGTAAATACCAAGTCACCATGTAGTATTCATCAAATAATAAGTTCGAAATCAATTTCCAGAAATCCTTTGAAAACAAGTACAATATCAGTATATCTCAGTAAAATTCTCAGTAAAAACCAGTTTGAAGACGAAGTAAATCATAGTTCGAAAACTCAGTAAAAATCTTCATAAAACTGCCCCTCGGGCCAAAATCATTTATCGTAACCATTTCCCATCAGGCATCCTCACCATCACTCAATATCAGCCCATCAGGCATCCTCACAGTCACTCAGTATCAGCCCATCAGGCATCCTCACTGTCACACCTCCTTTTTACTACCCCGGAAGGGTATAAGAGAGTTTTTTCCAATTTAAGTGACAATCAAAATGAGATTATTTTATTTAAAATTCAGAGTAGCCACTTGGGATAGTTTATGGTGTCCCAAGTCACCGGTTTAAATCCCGAATCGAGGACAAATTAACTTTGTTTTACAGTCTGCGAACACAGAAATCCGGGTAAGGAATTTTGTTAACCCGGGAGAAGGTGTTAGGCATTCCCGGGTTCAGTGGTTTCAGGACGGTCGCTCAACTATTATTATTGGCCTATTTATCTGATTTTAAGACATTGTTTGAAACCTACGTGCATTTTATTCCTTTTGAACCGCTTTTAATAATCCAATTGTTATACAACTAATTATTTGGTTACACATTGCAAATCATGTCACGGGAACCGTACCCACGATCTACAACGCGTTTATTTTAATTATTTGAAATTAGGGGCCGAGTCACGCCATCGTACACTCGAAGTTTAGAGTTATGTATCTATGACTATGTCACGGGAGCCATACCCATAGTCACAATAATTTATTATTTTTAACTGTTTGATGGTCGAGTCACGCCAGCGTGCACTCGACATGTGACCTACGATTTGCCTATCCCTAATGCGGTCGGCCTAAACATGTTCCTACGGACAAAAATAAAGATAGAACTAAAATAATATAATGATTATAGCAATACTTAAGTGCGTTTAATTATATATAAAGCCTAAATCCCATTCTTATTTCAAGATATGTCTATTTTAATTCTAATTTTTACAACTAAACCAACAACTCAAAACTAATCCAGTTTTCATGTTCTAAATTAAAGAAACAGTAGTTCTAAAATAGCAACTACTCTACTAGGAATAGACTAACAAGCAAATAATATTACCAATTATAAGAAAACTTCGTAAAGTCATTCGACACGACAAATTCGACAAAGCAAAATTGCAAGAAGGAAAAAGAATTGGACCTTTCTACAACCTCTGACAAACCGAAAATGAAATCGTCAATGCGACTTTCAACCTCGAACGGCGATAGGGCTCGAATCGGAATCAACCTCAAACAATCTCCATTTTTAACCAAAATTGAATTCCAAAATCAAGAGAACAGAATCATTTTTTTGTTATACTTTTCTGATTTTTGAAACTTTGAAGAGGAGTGGTTTTTTTCTATTCTTCCTGTCCGCCCCTGCCCTTACTGTCTTGCGTGCGTGCGCGTGGGGGTCGCCGATTTCTGACGAACTGTGGTTTCCGGCGGGCTGTTCTGGCAGGGATGACACGCAACAGTGACAGAGAAAAGGAGTGAGAGAAACGAGTGGGAGATGGAAGGGAACGAGGCTGAGACAACAGTAGCGCCGGAGGATGCTGCTTCGCCGATGGTTGCTTCTTCGCCGGATTCCGGCGTTTTGGTGGTAAGGGAGCGGCAAGAGGACGGCTTGGTTTATATTTGTAAAGATGAAGGGTTGTTGTACGTTTTTTTGTGTGTGTCTTTGTTGTTTTTCGGCTGGCTGCGTTTTTCAGTTAGAGGAGCAGCGTGTGTGTTTTGTGTTGGAGGAGGAAGGGCTGTTGGGTGGCACAACTGGTGGAGTGGTGAGGGGTTGGTCTTAGGGTGTGGTAGAGATGGGGTGAGGGCGTTGGGAAGCTGCTGGTGGATATGAGGTGAGGGCATTGGGAATCTGCTGCCTCCTCCATTGTCTCTCTTAGGGTGTCTTATGGTGTCCTCCCTTTCCGGCGAGCTGGTGGCTCGTTTTTCCGGTGAGGGAAAGGGCTGCTATCCTCTTTTGTCTCCAGGGTCTAGATGGTCTCTTGAAGTGAAGTATAAAGAAGAGAGAGCCTAGGGTTTTTTAGTGTAGTGGGTATTGGGTTAAGGGAAATGGGCTTTTGAAATTGGGCCAAAGACCAAAAAATGGACTTTACAACCCAAAAACTCCCTCTTCCTTTAAAAAATGATACAAAATTTATAATTCTAAAAATATTAATTAAAAATTAATTAATTAAATATTAAAATAAACTCATTTTTTGTATTTTTTAATTTTTTGTACTTAAAATAAAGTAAAAGAGTTAACACTAGCTAAAATGACGATATTAGGCCTAAACTAAATATTAAACGCTAAAATGTATAAAATCTCTGGGAGGGTCAAAAATTACACGTCTATAGCTGCCCCTCTTGACTGAAAACACGAGAGTTTTCAGACAAAGAATGACTAGACGATTTTTTTGACCCGACCCTTAGTTAGAGAGACCAAAAACTTAAAGAAAAGGAGAATGTGACCGAGCCCTAGTATCTAAGCTGCCTACATATTCCTGGCTATAAAGGAATCAAGCCATGTGTAGTTCAGAGGTAGGAAGAGTGATGGAGTATACCGAGGTGAAAAGCCGATTGAGGTTCCATTCCGTCGAGGTTCTGGTCTGCGACCCTGTTATTACATCAAAATCAAAAATAAAAAAGACTAGTTAAACCTATCAACTATGAGTTACAAGGTTCCTATCTATAAGTCTTCTTGAAGCTTGATCTTGAGTCTTGAATGGTCTTTATGCAGACTTTAGATTTGAACCTTGACACTTGCCAGCTGCAGGTGATGACTTAGTCTTCCACGGCTTCTTCGGAGAAAATCTGGATATGCCATGCTCGTGACTCAGTCATGTCTTAAGCAATCCATATCTTGTCTCCGCTTCTGCCTTTTGATGATTCTTTCTTTTCTTCTTTTATTCTGGATTGAGACCACATTTTGTTAGTCATCTCAGATGGTCGACTCGCATTCTTGCCGCGAACTTCTGCTACTGCTAACCTGAATTGAATTCTGAAATGGATTCCCTTGTTTTCCAGGTGGGTGCCTGACTGTCGAGACTTGGACTGCCTTCCCTTGTTCTCCAGATTGACGCCTGATTACCAAAACTTGAATTGTATTCCCTTGTTCTCCAGGTGGGCGCCTGGTTGCCAAAACTCGAACTGTATTCCCTTGTTCTCCAGGTGGGCGCCTAATTGGCAAAACTTGAAACTGTATTCCCTTGTTCTCCAGGTGGGCGCATCTTCCAAAATTCGAACTATATTCCCTTGTTCTCCAGGTGGGCGCCTGATTGCCAAAACTTGAATTGTATTCCCTTGTTCTCTAGCTGGGCGCCTGATTTCCATAAACTTGAATTGTATTCCCTTGTTCTCCGGGTGGGTGCCTGATTGCCAAAACTTTAACTGGTATTGCCTTGTTCTCCAGGTGGGCGTCTGATTTCCACAACTTAAATTGTATTCCCTTGTTCTCCAGGTGGGCGCCTGATTTCCACAACTGAACTGTATTCCCTTGTTCTCCAGGTGGACTCCTGATTGCCAAACTTGAGACTATATTCCCTTGTTCTCCAGGTGGGCGCCTGATTGCCAAAACTCGAACTGTATTCCCTTGTTCTCCAGGTGGGCGCCTGATTTCCACAACTTGAACTTGTATTCCCTTGTTCTCCAGGTGGGCGCCTGACTTCCACAACTTGAACTGTATTCCCTTGTTCTCCAGGTGGGTGCCTGATTGCCAAAACTTTAACTGTATTCCCTTGTTCTCCAGGTGGGCGCTTGATTGCCAAAACTCGAACTGTATTCCCTTGTTCTCCAGGTGGGCGCCTGATTACCAAAAACTTGAACTATATTCCTTTGTTCTCCAGGTGGGTGCCTTATTTACACAACTTGAAACTGTATTCCCGTGTTCTCCAGGTGGGCGTCTGATTACCAAAAACTTGAACTGCATTCCCTTGTTCTCCAGGTGGGCGCCTGATTGCCAAAACTCGAACTGCGTTCCCTTGTTCTCCAGGTGGGCGCCTGATTACCAAACCTTGAATTGTATTCCCTTGTTTTCCAGGTGGGCGCCTGATTGCCAAAACTTCAATTGTATTCCCTTGTTCTCCAGGTGGGCGCCTGATTGCCAAAGCTTGAATTGTATTCCCTTGTTCTCCAGGTGGGTGCCTAATTACCAAAACTTGAATTGTATTCCCTTGTTCTCCAGGTGGGCGCCTGATTTCCAAAACTCGAATTGTGTTCCCTTGTTCTCCAGGTGGACGCCTGATTGCCGAAACTCGAACTGTGTTCCCTTGTTCTCCAGGTGGGCGCCTGATTGCCTAAACTCGAACTGTGTTCCCTTGTTCTCCAGGTGAGCGCCTGATTGCCGAAACTCGAACTGTATTCCCTTGTTCTCCAGGTGGGTGATTGATTGCCAAAACTTTAACTGTATTCCCTTGTTCTCCAGGTGGGCGCCTGATTACCACGACTTGAACTTGTAATCTGAAATTTGATCCTGTTCTTCAGGTGGGTGCCTGCAAACACAACAAAATAGACAAAACAAAGAAAATTTTCTGCCCCAGTTTGGTATCTGGCCTCATATGTGAGTGTTAATCGAATCATGTTACCCACAATCTCTAAGAATTTAAACTAAATCCCATTATCCAGGAGGGTCCTGAAAATTTCAAATTGAATCTCATCTTAAGAATGAAAACTTTAAAGCCAACTATATTTTCTCAAAGTAGAGTTTATGCTAGATCTTGTTACTCATGGATGTTTTGAATTTTAACTAAATCCCATTGTCCAGGTGGGTCCTGAGAACTTCAAATTAAATCCCATTATCCATGCGAGTCCTGAGAATTTAAAACCTAAATCCCATTATCCAGGAGGGTCCTGAGAACTTAAAATGTACTTACCTGAGCCATGCTCTCTTTTCTGGATGATCTCTGCAAAAAGAACAAAATGCCTTGCCCCTGAACCATGTTTTCCTCATGGAGGGTCCCTGCAAATCAGACAAATTTTCTTGCCCCTGTTTCAGACAAATAAAATCTTGTTATTTTGAAAACGTGGTGGTTAGTTTGTGGCATCATTGCTGAGTGTCTGCTTCTGCCACTGCCATGCTTCAATCTGATGAGTTGTTTCGGTCCAACAAGGGAATTTTTGACCTTTTGGTCGAAACTGGACCACAAAACCTCTGGATGACCTGAATCTTTTACATTCACTTGTTGCATTGTGTTTTCATTCTGAAAGTTGCTGAATCTTTGTATTTTTTCAAAATTCAAGAATCAACTTATCACCTGAACTTCAGTTATCACCATACTGTTCATTCTGAATCATGTCACTTGTGATGTGCTTGGACGAACTCCGCTTCGTGCAATTTAAAAGCTGGCAGTAGGCTTTGGAATTCTTTCCTACTTATTCAACAAGGGCTAACTCAAAAGAGACTCATGAAGATAGACTCAAAGAGCACGATGAAGTGATTTTTGGCAGAAGGAATGAAGGAAAATTTGAACAAAGATACCTATGTGAAGAAGAATGAAAAAAGGACTTATCTGAGTGAAGCGGCTGACTCCAATGATCATGCCATGCATTTTGGATTGATCATCCTAATCCATCCAACTAATCATGTTTTCAGTTCATGCCTTATGCCCGGGATCTCCATAACCCAATCTCTTCGCCAAGTTACTGACCTTGTTCGGTTTGCGGTGCCTTGAAGGGTTTTCACCAACAGACCTCTCTCATTTGTTCATCTCTCAACTCACTGTCGCCTTACGGTGCCTGTGAAGGTTTTCACCAATAAGACTCTCTCATTTTGACTTCTCTCATCTTTCGTCGTCCTAGGGTGTCCGTAAGGGTTTTCACCAATAGGACTCTCTCATTTTAAATTTTCTCTCAACTCACCATCGTCTTACGGTGCCCATGAGGGTTTTCACCAATAAGACTCTCTCATTTTGACTTCTCTCATCTTTCGTCGTCCTAGGGTGTCCGTAAGGGTTTTCACCAATAGGACTCTCTCATTTTAAATTTTCTCTCAACTCACCATCGTCTTACGGTGCCCATGAGGGTTTTCACCAATAAGACTCTCATTTTATTTATTTTTCCTTTGTGCGGCACATAGTGTTGCCCCTGGTGTGAATCATACCTCTGTCTCGCTTGACTTGGCACTCTCAAATATTGGTCGAAATGTCTTCCTTTGGACCGTAATGTGGGCTTTTGGATGGGGTTATAAAGAAAGGATAAAGGCTCAAAACAAATTGAGTGGGTTCACAATTACAACTTTTGGAATCAGATCTTTTATATAGCCACAACTTCTGTCCCAGTTTCTTTGTCTGGGGGCTTTTGAATTTTTATTAGGATGGGACCGAACCGTGAGGCTGCCTATGTATCCCTAAAAGTAATCAGGTCGAACGTAGTTCATGACATAGGAATTGATTTATTGTTGTTACTTTTCTCTTTTTCTCTTCTTCTTTTTTTTCATTTTTTTTCATTCCTTTCTTTCTCTTTTTCTCTTATCTTTTCCTCTTTTCCTTCTTCAATTTACCTTTTGCATCCGTGTTTCTGAACTTTGCTACTAATTCCAAAAGAGGGGTATGAAAGAAAATATATAAGGCTCAAAGGGGTAAAAAAGGGTAAAGTGTTTAGATAGCAGAATAAAATTCCTTCGTCATTCCAATCTTCAAAACATGCCAAGCATAAAAAAACACAATTTAAACCAAAGAAATCATACATAATATCTTTTGACTGCATATGAATTGATAGTCATATCTACACATTTGCCTTCTATATCTGTTAAATACAAAGAACCAACGAACAACACTCTCGTTACGATGAACGGCCCCTGCCAGTTTGGGGCGAACTTGCCTTTTGCTTCATCCTGATGTGGAAGGATGTATTTCAACACTGACTGATCTACCTCAAACTGTTACACATTCCCTTGTTGTATGTTTTTATCAACCTCTTGATTTCTCATACTAATTGCCTCAATTTCACTCAATTCAAGCTTCAAGTTATCTCAACATGTGTGAATCTTTACTTGTTTCCTCAAACGCATATTTTATCATATTCAAAACCATGTTTCATTATTCCATGATTAGATTGGATTTCAAGATCTGGCTAAAAACTCTGCATGCATGTCATGTCATTAGAACTGGCCTGAAAAGAACAATATACAAGAAAAGAACTAAACGAAGACCGCAAATAACAGAAAAACAAAATCTCATTTGACCAAGGGATGGAAGGGTTTGAACAACACCGAAACAAACCTAGATGACAAACTGAGAGACACAAAACTAACTAACAAGAGTTCTAGAGAACAGCAAAAGAGGATGGAAGGGTTTGAATCACCAAAGCAAACAAGATAAAATCTGGATTACAACCCCGAAATAACCAGATAGCAGAAAAGAAGTCAAAATGAACTGCCAAGACTCCTTCTCGACGAGGAAATGAGGTGCTTTCTAATTAATAAGCTCGATATCTTAGCCACTGAGTTGCACATCAAAATTACCGGGACCTTCACCAACTTCAATCACATTGTCTTCACCAGGCGGCTCATTGACTCCTTCGACCAACCTTTCGTTATTGCAAACCGTCCCAACAATTTGTACGTTCTCATGTACCTGTAGAGGATTATGTGTGACACTTGGGGTATTACTGCCTTGGACCACAATTATCCCTTCTTGAACCATTCTTTCTATTTCCCTTTTCAAAACACGACAATCTTCAATGTTATGCCCTTGGACATTAGAGTGGTACATGCACCGTTTAGTAGGATCAAAACCTCTTGCATATGGGTCCGGAGTGTAGCCAAGGAGCGGCTCAATCAGGCCAGAATGTTTCAACTTTTCAAACAAGCTTGTGTAGGATTCTCCAATCGGCGTAAAACTATTTCTTTGCTGCTGCCTTCTCATTTTGTACTCCGGCCTTGGTTGGAACCTCTTTCGGGTAGGTGGTTGACATGCTTGTAGAGGCGGGTAAGACATTTGTGGAGGCAGTGCCAGCCGTTGTGAGTTTCGTGGGTGTGGAGCATACGGCGGTGCATTATAGATAGAGTATTGGGAATGTGTGGTATGACTTTGGGGATTTTGTGGAGGAAAGTAGCATTGGTGAGGATTATATGGAGTACGAGGATGTCCATGGGGTCGGTATTGAGGCTGAAAGTGTTTAGCAGGAATGCTCACTGGATCCTGACGTTGGCGGGGTTGAACAACATCTTTTCTATCAATCAGAGGACTGACTTGAGCAACATGTTCGTTCCATCTGAGCCAAAAACTCCCCAAAACTTCCCTCGAGTTTCTTTTCTATCTGAGATAGGGAGGAGCAGTCTGGGATAATGTCTACATTCTACTGATAGTGCCGAACAAAATCTTGAGTCATGTCATCCCATGCATGCCACTTACTGACATCCTGATGAGTATACCACTCCAAGGCTTCTCCACTCAAACTCTCACTGAAATATGCCATCAACAATTCATCATTCCAGCCAACACTCCTCATTTCGCTACAATAACCTTTCAGATGGGCTACTGGATCTCCCCACCCATCATATAAGTTAAACTTTGGCATTTTAGACCCCACAGGCAGGCAAATATCTTTCAGCTTTCTGGACATCTCATCGTGCCCCAATGTCTTAGCAAGCTTTTCAGTTTCACGGGGAGGCTCAAAATGGGGAGCATATGAGTACGGATCTGAGACCTTGAAAATTGGTTCTGGAGCATAACGTTGGGCATTAGGGACTTTGAACACAATCTTGCTAGAGGAACGAGGAAGAGTAGCTGGTGGAGGAGCTACAAGAACATGAGTGGTCAAAAGAGAGGGATATGTGGTGGAGGTGGTTTTGGGAGGTGGAGTGTGAAAAGGTTGTGGGGAGATATCAGCAACAGTGGGAATCTGGATTTGTGATAGTGGTGGAATTGTGACGAGGCTTTCGGTGTAGTTAGTGGGAAATAATGGTGGAGGATGCCCACTAATACAAGCTTGGTATATTTCAGCCACCTGTCCTTTCAACCTTAAGACCTCTTCTCTCAGTTCCGATTCCGATTCAACAATTTTTCTCGGCGGGTCCACAACTCCTGTTGGCCAAGTCTTTGCCAGCCATGGCTACCTTGCTTTCTGACTTTGTGTTGTATGGATGAATCGCCAAAGTGCCACAAAC